>PQWD01008031.1:0-102888 GCA_019425675.1 Leucinodes orbonalis
TGTCATTATACAAACATCAGTTGAATCAGTTGTTTGTATTTCGGTAACAAGTAAATCAAACTCGGATTCACAGCGATGGCGTCGGCACAGTCGCCGGCGCCCTGTCACATCTTTAGGATCCGATGTGTCATTATGTCTTTCTATTTTCAAGCAGGCGCCAGCCAGCAACTGGAGTGAGACCCTACCACCACTGTCTTTGTGAACGTTCAAAATAAACATCAATCCTAATATACTGCGTTTACAACCACGTCTCGTTAGTCAGTTTTTGAAGTTTATTTTTAAGTTTTACACATTTAACAGTTAACTATTGATGTACGGAATTCTCGTTAAGCAATGTAACTGTTTTCTCCGATAAAACTTATTAATCATACTTAATATGAGTAACTAAATTATTTGGAATATAAAAAACAAAACATTTGATTTTCGTGTCTCCAACCACGAAATTTTCCATTAAGTAAATTTCATTGCGGCTTAATTCATTGAAATGTGTGTATAGGGTAATAACAAAGTTAACAAAAAAGTAAACACAAATTGGTATTGCGATTAAAATCCAGCGGTTTATATGTGGTCTTGCCAATAAAATTAAATTCAAATAACACGAGATGCCTTAAAGTTATTTAAAGTTTTGCCAAGCGATAGAGCCAGACATGGCTGGATTCTAAATCACCTATGCACCGTCTAGACGTACACTCGATGAGTAAATTAAAGTGATTAGTGTTTCCATCTTTGGATGTCTTTTTTATTTGAAATCCTGAGCTTAACTTGGATAGGCGTCAACTTTTTATGTCACATGCAACTAATGCCATGATTCAAGATATATTAACAATTATTTTTATCTTTTACTCTATTATCTTCACTTAAACCGATAATTTAAATAAATAGGATTACAAAACATATGATATGAATTAAACTCACAATATCCGATTCATTAATTCCAAGTATACCTTATTAAAGTTTGAAAAGTAGAGCTCTGTGATAGGGACATTATTAGTACCTTATTTAAATAACACCTTAATTACAAAGCAATGTGCTGTCAAAACGTACTTGCAAATGAGTTTATCATTCGGAGGTTGGAAGAAGATGATACCTAGTAAATTTAACCACTTAAAATCTTGTACATAATACTAAAATCTACAAAATACCATGAAAATATTTTCACGTATAATAAACTTAGATGTATACATTCTTAGTATCGGATAACAACTTTCTTTTAATAAAAGAATGAGTATATTTTAAAAGAAATGTTAGGAATTTCTAGAATGAGTATTGATTTGATATTTTTACACACTAAGAAATGCTTATCTTTTGTTCTAGAATAATCTAATCAATAAACAATTGAATATTAATACAATTTTTTCACTTTAATGTATTCTATTTTATCAACACGAGCGGTGGATTGCTTAACTACTATAATACACAAAATTCCAAACTGTAGAGATAACTCTTCCCAAGACAACGAAATGTTAACACCACTATCGCCGTAACCTACTGCATTTTATTGCTCTCTACTATTTTACTCCAGACATTGATATATGGCTCCAGATATTTCATACACTTGCATCCCCATCCATGCTTCAAGTGCGACCTTTCGCATGTCCACTAAATTTATGAAACTATTAAATACCTAAATATGCATGACACCTCAATGCATAATTCATCACAATAAATGTAAAACGCTTTTCAATCTAAACTCCTCATAAATACTGTATTAATGTGTGCACTATAAACATAGTCATGAGAAACATAACAAGTAAATTACAGATTTGCATTAAGGAAATTGAAACTGCGTAGATACATAAAGTTTACTGAATTCGTTAATATTCACTGTACGGGTAGAGCTGTGGAGTGAAGCGATTAGGCAAATGTCCCCTTGAGGCATTCTGCCTATGCCGCCATAAAAAAACATCGATGTCACATTCAAAGAGATTTACGTCTCTTTTGTCGACTAAGTTAAAAAACAGTTTTAGTTAGTCGACGTATCGGTAAAAATATATTGTAACATCTCTACCAAAATCGCACTTCCTTCCTGCTATGTTACGTATAGATAAGATTCATTTTTGAAATTTTGTTTATCAGCAAGTGACATAATTGTTATTTTCAGTATTAAGGCTCACCTAATGACTGTTCAACAGGCTCTATCATTACCGTAACACATATTATCTGCATACATACGTAACGTCTGTCATACATGTGCTAGACGGGCTTACTTGAACCGTTGGTTTAACTGTGTGCGTAACCATGCGCCGTCACTTTCTACGATTATATTGCGCGAGAGAGACAGCTTGATACATGGGGGGAAACAAGTCTGAATTGATAAAAGCAACAGTGTTCGTGACGAAATTCAGTTTGTGAAGTATCAGCGCGGGAAGTGCACGGCCCCGATTGCGAGATACGCGGCGAGGATAAAATGTGACTTCGAATCCTATATGAGTGCTACGTTTTGAATATTGTCAGTTATAGTGAACGGACGCGTTCGGAAGCGCGTATGGGCAGGTGTCGTCCACGTAGACTCTGATGACGTGGAAGCAAATTCCAAGGATCATAATTTTATTGCGACGAAAACCAACCCGTACAAAAAGTTCCAACGCGTTTTCAATACATTACGGACGTAATCTTAGCGTTACTATCTGATCACTCTCACCGGGTGGCATCAGTAGAAAAATCTAGAAGAGAAGTAAATAGTTCAGTCGTTTCGGACTGAGAGATTCGTCGAATTATGGTTGTAACCAAAGTCGATAACATGGCCTCGTACTCAACATTTACAGGAAAACCAAAAATATTCTTCCCAAAGAAGGTAAGACTTAGCTTGGCAATAGGACTTTAATAATGTAGGAAAGAAAATATTAAAAAAACTTTATATCAATGTATAAAATTAATGAAAATGAAACAAATGAAAAATTAATAGGATAACTTTTTCTAGTAAAATGTACAATAAGAAAATAACTATGATTACCTGACATTATAAGTAGAAACGTGACGTATATTTGTTATGTTATTCATATCTGTACAATTGATTTCAATAATAAAGGTGGTAGGCGCGATCAGGTGTGTTGCTTCATTATTTATAAATATTGGCCTTAGGTAAAGTTGGCAGTATTATTTTTAATTAATACCCAATTTAATAATAACAATCATGTCAAGACTCTATTAAGTATTATAAAAAAGTAAAAACTTAACGTTGAAACTCTACCCGTAGGGGAACTTTTTTCTTATGTAGGAGTGTCTATGGTCACCTCTAAGTATATACTTTTAATAAGCGTACAAGTAAATAAATAAGACATTGCAAAGAGAATTGCACTTATTTTCTTTGCAATACAATACAAATAAGGAAAACAATAATTCTGTATTCTGTGTCAAAAACGGACTCAAAAATGAGAATCATATAGCCTTAATATTTGCCACGGATAGCCCATTGATATGTTCAGTTTGACCTTGAGGTAATCTACGAAACGCAAGATATATAGGTTACTTTGTTGAAGTGAGAAAGAATGTTTACTCATTATAAATATATACTTGAATCAGGAATGGAGGTAAATTTAAAAGCATTTGTCACTTGAAAACACATGGTTACAGTTTGTTAAGAAATATTGAACTTAGTTTTATGATATTAATTTAGTTTTTATATTCATTAATGCATATCAGCAGCAATGCCAGCAATAAATTATCATAATCCTTAATAATGGACCATATTGTTACAGTTTCATGATAATTTTACAGAGAGGTCAATATAAATAACAATAATACAAAACTCACTAGATAACTAATTCATTAGCGATCATACCCATATTTTTTGTTGGAAAGAATTTTGATTTGGAAGAACAGTCATTTATTGTATGTCAAACATAAACAATTAACTTTAAAAATAAATTGATAGGTAGGCTGGAACTAAAAGCAATATTCGTAACACCTCAAAACCGAAATACAAGACACTTCATTCGATATTTCCCAATATATACCAGTTCCTGTTACTCTTACATTTAATTTCACTATTCACGCTGCATCCGCGTTGAACGCTTGTTCCACAAGGTCTTCTTTGCAATATCTGTGACCTACAAAAGCCTGGCGACACAACTTTGAACTTTCAGGTCCGGTCTTAATGACCAGTTTCTTATATCACTCATGCGGGTTAAAGGGCAAAACCGTCCCCACATCTGGACAAAACAATTTACAGAAGAAATTGTGCCTTGTTGGTATAACAGCAAGTAACAAAATTCACGAAAATATGACATCCTTTGATATGTCCGCCTTTGATAAGAGTCTGCACGTTTGTATATAAGAGTACAAGCTACTTTTTATGACTGCACATTAGGTTGCAGTGTTGCCGTTTATGGGCAAATTATAATTAATGGTCTCTTAAATAGGTCATGGCTGTGGCAAAACTAAAAAGCTAGGAATCCTAATGCTCAAAACCAACAATGCTTTGTAAATACCATTACTTATTTGAACTACGGAAATATACGTACAAACTTTCATTATTAAGCAGATCGCCAGATGCACATTTAAAGCAATCTAGTTATCTTTTACATGCAGGATGTTCTTTAATTCTTATCCGCAAAAACTCTTATTTGCAAAAGCGATAAGAAACAAAAAAAAGGATGTTTCAAACGTTCCATTCAATATTTAAGTCATTTTTTTACAACATGAAGGTGCACTGTACACTGTGTATGTGTTTTCAACGGCTCTTTCACCTTTTATAAATTTACAATGTATTGGCTATCCAAGCCAGAAAATATAATTTTCAGTTTGAGTTCATACGCGTTAAAAAGTGTTACTTGTTAATATTACAATTTTACCTTTTCGAAGTACTGATAACATAATTCTTTAGTCTACAAATTGTATGCCACTTGCCTGAGATTTTGTGTCTTCTCAAATTCATCTGATTAATCTACAACAACGTACAAATTCGTGAGGATTGTATTGTATTGATCGTACTGCAAAATATGAATGAATGATTTCGACACATTATTAAAAACATTATACAAAAATTTCATCATTAAGCAATACATTTCGCAATAAATCATTTAGAGTCAACGGTGTCAACTAGTGTCAATAGAAGATACTTAGATAAATTGACTTTGCATCGTCAGTGTTAATAGATTGATGTCTTACCATGTTTTATTCTTCATAATTTGATTGTCTTTTTTTGTTTGCAAGACCTGACCTAAAAACCTAAAAATCGAATTAGTTGTAACTGGCGGGAAACTTATTGAAACAGACTACCACCCATAAAATAAAAAGGGTTCAAGAATGCGTCAGAACATAATTGCTTTATGCCCATCGGTAACAGGGTGTTCCGTTGGACGACAGTGCTGGCATTCTCCGCGTGCCTAACCGGCCATGGACACAATAAAGGGAATCGTAAGGGCTCAGGAATGCAGCGGGAGCGCGCCTGCTATCTTAAGATGCGCTGGCTTGATTACAGGTTCTAAGCCTAAGTTTAGTCATATCATAATAAGCCTTCTGGAGATATGTACTGCATAATTAGTCATAGGGTAGCAATTATTTTTGTAGTCCCCTGTAGAAATGTTTCCGTAATGAATATGATAAAAACAGTACAATAATTCTACATTGGGAGTAGAACATCATAGAAAGGAACATTAGCTATTGTTTGTTGCCACCGCATTTGTGTAACACACCGCTCAAACAAATCGTTACAATTATGAATGTACCATAAATTACCAGTACCTTGCAATCTATTTATGTGATAACTAATAAGTCTAATAACCAATTTTATTAAAAGATATCTTGTGACCAAGCGACATGACTTTGATTGGACTAACATGATCTCTGTCTACTAATGTTGTAAACTCCAATTCTATGAAGCCAACAAACAGGATGGATCACATACCATCTGGTTTTATTATACCACAATTAATGTCAGGCTTTAACAATTGACATTGACAACTGTAAGATTCATGTGGGCATGCCTTCTATGCAGTAATAATCACGGGCCATTAAATAACGTGTTGTTTTGTACGAATCGCTTTCCGGATTTTCCTTTTTCTATACACATTGTCTATTTATGGATACGGGCCATATTTCACGCGGGATGATTGGAAAATATTACATCAACATTTGCGCTACCATTTCTAGCAAATGCTTCCGCCTTACTCGTACATCAAGATGTAGGGTTGTCACACAGATTATATTCTTATATCTGTGAGTTGTCACTTCGCTCACAGTAGCAGTTCAGCCTAGTGATTTACAGACACCGACTTACATAAAGGATATACCGACTTAATAAAAAAGTAAACCGACTCTTGTGACAGTATAAACACAGTGATCCACTGAAAATGGCTTTTGGTAGATTGTTTATTAGATTTGGTTGATTGTTAACTATGTAGAGCTAGAGATTAGTCGTAAAGTGGTAACTAGTCTAACGCCATGTTTCCCAAACTGAATGAGAAACTTCCGACAATAACCTGCAATGTTGAAATTGCATGTTGGCAAGACGCTTCATCCTTGTTCATTGTTGAACAGGACTAATACGTGGTGAGGTTGGCTTGTGCATCTTTGCAAACTTCTTTTTCATCAAGTCAAAAATTCAGACAATATTTCCAGAACCTGGCCACAGCTATAGCGCTATCCAATTCAGCTATAGTGCAACAAGAGGAGCATTCTCGTGGCGCAGAAGCTAGATATTTCTAGACGAAGCTAAAGCCAGTCATACAGGTCATAGGCTGACGGACTCTCTCCACTCAACTTTTAAGATCTCATTTTATTCAATAATTCTATGAAAAATTAAGTACTTTTCTTTCTACTTCACGTTTTGCTATCCTGGATTTCAAGTTCCTGCTTTTAAATTTTACTCCGTATTTCGAGACTTAACTTCAAATTTCACCCATGTGTATGATTGGAAATCATACATGGTGCGATTTTTTTGAGATTTTATGCCCCATACGGTAAAATTGTGGAAATCGTTGCCGGTGGATATGTTTCTCGAGCGTTATGACCTTTCGTATAACAAAAAGGAAGTTTATTCTTTTATAAAGAGCTGGCAAGACATTTTTGGGACGAGCCGTATGCGCGGTCAGCTCCCTGTTTTATATTTAAAAATTGTATAAAAATCCTAGACTTCCAACAAGTTTTTCTTAATCCACACACACACACACACATCCACATACACACACACACACACACACATCCACATGCACACACACTCATACACATTTAAGCTTGTTACTTTGAAACAAAGTGTTTATTTATAACCTAGTAATATTTACATAATATGGAAGAGCGGAACCTCCAAACACAGGCTTCTCTTGTTTAAATGAAGGTTCCAATAACTAGATTATGGCAAAACATTATTAATGAAAATAGATCATTTTATCAAATTATTTGTATAATTTATTTATTATTAATCTCAGTAGGCAAAAGACAGCAGCAAACTCTGAATAGTGAGATCAAAAGTAATACAATACTGAATCTGACTTTGATTACTTATATATAGAGGCAGCCCTATGTATCTTCGTTTTTCTGAAACACATTATTTGTGGAGCTTCAGTTTTTACAATAATACAGGATGTGGGTTATTGCATATCTATATCCTTATTCAGTATTCAATATATCGATAATTAACTACAGACGATGTTAGATTTTTATTATCAATTTCAGTAGGTAAATACGTGACGGGATTTTTTATCGTATTTATGTAAAAGTGGTATATTGTCTACAAGTGGGAAAAGACACGTCTTTACACGTTCAGTTCCAAACATTTCAGTAGCAATGTCTTTCCAATCTGTATATTTAGACAAATTTTACCTTTAAATATTTAATTTATTGTGTCCTAATAAATAATTGCAAAAAAAATAAATAACATTTATAGAGGCTTACTTTGATGTCGTAATAAATACATGTTTCGTCAAGTGATGGCATATCTTTGTTTCGCCATTATCAGAGGTGGTGAACCAACTACTTTATAAAGGGATCCATGTTTTGTCTCCATTTTATATAACTATACCTTTTCAAATCATAAGTATGTTTATCTTATCCGTTATCCCTCACATTCAAAACAATAACATGTTTTGACGATTAGGAAACGTCTGCAATTGATTAAAATCAAGTTATTTTTAGTTTCAGATCTGAAAATATTGTTTTGTGTTCTAGCTTTACAAAAAGGAAAGTGATTAAAAATATATACTGTCGCCGTAATTTACATTTTGCAATTTAATTGAAATTATAAAATGCCAATAGTCGTAAACTGTAAAATGTGAAAGTGTTTTTGTTTGTCCGGCTTCCATGGAAAAACTGAAAGACAAATAGACGTGATTTTTTTATATGGAGATTGTTGAAGGGATGGATTGTGACATGTGACACTTTTTGTCCAATTATAGCCCCCCCGTCTTCCGTAAAATTGCACGCAGTATATGAAGTATTCCGCAATTTTAAAGGTAAAAATCAAAACATTGGTATGCGGACTATTTGTCAATACAGCATCATTGTAAAATAATATTGTTTTTGTACCAGAAAAGGGGAATCGTGTTACCCCAAATTTAACGCAAACAAAACTGCTGATTGAAAAACTAGTTCAATATAATTACAAAATCAGTGGTTTAACGACTTATTAACCTTCTTTTCTATGGTAATGAAAAATGAGGCTCTACATTTAATTAGTATTTATAAAATATTACGGCTACTCGACAATTTGAAGAATACCTAAAATTTAACAGTCGAGGGGCTGTAGATACTTTTTGTAGACGTAGAATTTTAAAGCGGCCTTCAGAAATTATAGCTATCTAGTCCCACAAAACATTGAATAATGCTCACAATTCTAGGCGATTACTGCCCTGTCTGGCACACTCATTCAGGGCAATGTCATAAAATGTCATAGCGACTACCGTCCAGACTTTCCTCGGAGGAAACGGTTGGGGCACCAAAAATAGCGTATCCGTTAAGCCCGTCTCGTAAGTAGGAAGTCGACAGTACACGACACTTTTCCGCCCGCCTACGGTCACTTATTGAGTTTACAACGCACTTACCAACTGCATTGCGCCTACGCTACATCTCTTAAGCTGAATTAAATTGCCAGTGCTATGATAATATCGAATGGAATCGGATATGGTGTTAAGAGTTTCTATCAGCTATCAACTTGCACTAATGCCAATATTGTGTTCTTAATCCATAAACGTGTGCCTGTTACGAAGATTCTCAACAAAATGTAATAGAAGTATCCTTGCTTAGTATACGTTCTTATTGCTTTTTAAAATTTTAGATTTGAGTAAAAACGTTTTGGACATATGCTCTAACGTCTGGGTTCTCTCAAAAGTCTGTTTAACAAATATGTATTGTTTAATGTTTAATCTAACCATGTAGTGTAGTAACCATTGCAGACTTAGGTACTTCATATTTTTTGCATCAAATGTAACCAATAACTAAGTAAGTAGTAATAAAAGTGAATATGATTTACTTTGTTGTAAATGGTAATATGTACATACATATAATACAACAAAAAAACTCAAGTTTTATAATGTAACAAAAACACAAAAGACAGATTTTGCCATATTACGCCGGCTAAAAATCATTCTTGGAATCCTCACCCACCCACGTTAATACATACGTCTGTAAGTAAGCACAATCATAATCAACCAAATATGGATGTTTGAGTTTTCTTATAAACTTCCAAATCAAGTTGATCATGCTGGATCGTAAACTGGTAATAAGGATACTTTGACTCAGTACGTTTACATTTTAACCTTTGTTATTTATACACTGATATAAAATTAAACTTTTAAGCCAAACTAACTCAAGCGCTTTTTTACAATAAGTTAAATAATATTTTTTCGTATGTAAATTTTTCGTATGAATTCGTTTTTACATTACTGTGATTTAAACTCAGCGTAAATAGTAGGTTAGATTGGTGTCACTAATAGGTATTCTATTATAAAAGATCAGTAAAAAACCGTATATAATATTTAGCCCATCAACTTTTAATTGTATAGCTAGTTTATCTAAAATAAAGAGTATACAACAATAAAAATAAGAATATAATTAATCTAAATGACTAAGCGGTATCGTTAACGTAAAATGTTAAAATGTAACGAAAAAGTTTAAATCTTTAAACTAGTCCAATTATTACGTTTGTATTAATTACAACGAACGTGTATTTATCAGATTTAACTATTATGTCGATTGCATCCTCGTTAATGTATATTAATTGTTTTAATTGATCTGAACCGAGGTCAAACTGACAACTACGTTTATACCCATCCGTCGGTAAGCCAAAAGGTGACACAACATATTAAGTATCACATATAAATATCGTACATTATACAAGCCTGTTTCTACATATCAAAATTGATTACAATCAGATAAAATGAAATATTTTAGCTACGTCTTGACAGTTATTTATACTTTTATTAGGATGACTTCACTGACTTTTAAATTTAAAGTTGACCTAGTTATTTTATCAATGGAATGCCGCAATGTTTTTTTTAACGGTTACTTACTTGGCTATGAATACTTTCATTTGAATTCAATTGCTTCTATGAACTACATATTTGTTCGCATCGACAAAATTATTAAAGATTTTAATTTAAATCCCCTGATGAGATTGTACATTCAAAATATTGTAATCGGCATTATTTATAATGGAAATAACTGTCTTACTTCATTAGCTTTACATTTTATTAAACTACAGTGCATCCTGAGTCATCGATTAAGAAACGTTCAAATGATTCACATTCGCTGCATAGGTATAAATGATTTAGAGTCAATCAAAATGCAACATTAACATTATATAATGACGATAGTTAGTGATGATATGACTAAGCACCTCATCACAGATTTTCTTATTGCCAACATAGAGTATGTGACCCATCTAGAAATAAAAAATGCTTGAAATATTAAAATAAACTTCTAAATTGAGGTTCAATTTGAATAGGTACGTACTTATAATTGTATTATTCTATGCTCTGCTTAGCTCCAAATTGATATATTTCCCTCGTAAATCATGAAACTCAGTAATTAATAACTCTTTTCAATACTTGATTGATAAACGTATCTTTAAATTTTATATAAAAAAAACTGAATATTATACATCATCACTTTGTCATATAATAACTATTAAAAGCTTAATTGGGTGGCTCGGTCTTTTGGGATGTGATTTATGGCCTACTCTATCTTTCGGGTTCAAAGTCAAGCCTACATGCCAATGTTGCATCCCACTAAATATTAAGTTCCAAGGTTGCAACACGCTACTCGTAGGTATAATAACATTTTTACAATGCCGTCAACGCCGATTTGGTGACAGATCTGGCGTAAAAAGTAAGTAGAAGGGTCTGTAGCTCATTGGTGTGGACTGCTGCCTTCCGATCTGGAGGGTGTAGGTTCTAATCCCGCCACGTACCAATGTAGTTTCCAATTTTCAAATTTTTATTTTTATTAATAGTTTATCCGACGCTCCTACGAAGAAGGAAGAAGTTAAGGAAAACATCGTAAGGAATCCTCCGCAAGCATGCGAAAAGATTAAAAGGTCAATCCGCCCTGGGCCCGCGTGGACGACTAAGACCTATACGCATTTTATGGGTAGACTCGTGCCCCTCGGAGGGGACATTTAATGAGCTGTTGATGATGACAAAAAAGCACTACATATTCTTGGTATGTTTATCTGTTGTTAGTTCTCATGTATTAAGTTGACGGCTTACTTTGGGGCCAGGTGGTGATTAGTAAATATTTAGTCGATTCCAGTAATATGAAAGAAGTGGGTCCGTAAACCTAAGACGAACCCAAACTTACACAATCTCTATATTCATAATTGCAAGAGAATTATAACAACAAATAATTCAATGAAGAATTCAATCACAAAAAATACTCTCAGTAACGATTCTAATAAAAAAATAAATCGTCTTTAAGGGACCGCGTAAATTGGTAATAGCCGTGTCCAATATTAATGTCAGTTTATATAACCGAATAACCTACACAATTTTAATATTATTCAACAAATCATTTTTATAGATGTAGGGTGATTTGATTTGTGATTATTATTAATAGGATTGGCACTTATTTATTTAAATTGTTTGTCTTTACTGTATGGTGTCCAGTGGCGGATTTACAAATTTGCTGCTAGTAGGCTAAAAATTTTTGCCGCCCCTTGTAACTTTTGAAATTGAATATGTTACAAGTGTTTTGGTGGGCTTACATTTATTCTGAAATTGCAATTTTATGATTTGTTTAGTGATCTCTTATATACGGATTACGGACTTATTGTGTGAACATTTAATTATAAGTGTTTTTTTTTCTATTTCTGTAAAATAAAAAATATTTGGGTTAAATTTGCCGCCCCTTTAAATCTGCCGCCTTATGATCCAGCCTGCTTAGCCTATTGGTAAATCCGCCACTGATCCTGTCCAAGTATTTTTAATTATTAAAAAGATTATAATGTAAGATGTTACTTACTCAAAAATGCCTTCTTCGTAACATAAAACGATCAAAACGTTTAATTCTAAAACATTTGTATATACTTAAATGTTTGTATTAATAATAATTAGTGACATAATAATGTACCTTAATATACCTTATTATGCTTCAGAACGATTGGAAGTTTAGGTGGTGTAATAATTACATGTTTAAATTTGCAAAATCCAATATTCGATGGATAATAGATAAAGGTAGGTATAAAACGATAAGGTATTTGTATTTTACTCTACGCATTTGACTTCAAAGTCTCTTATCTCGTACGTAAGAGATGAATAATATTAACGCTCTAATTGTTATAATTTACTTAATAGCAAATCATTTTAAAGTACTGATTATTTATATAATTATAAATGCCGAATGGAACTACTGTTTACCGAATTTTATAATACTAAATTTTAACAACTTGCAATATATTTCATACGAAAGACGTAAGCAATGGTAGTAATTAACATATACCTTATGTATACTATGCTTCTACAAGTATGTTTCTATAAAAGGATAGGCTAGACTAGAGTTAGACTCAGGGACAACACATTCTATCTCAATAAATCGAACCCTTTAATTCTAGTGCTAGACATTTTGTTGATTTAAGTCAATAAGATTTCATTATTTTTGAAAAATCATTACTGAATTTTATTGTTACAGGTACGTTCTGAGGAATCCCTGCATGTTCTGGAAACACCTCCGAAGAGTGCAAGATGGGTATGTCTATTTGCACGTCTTAGGTGGTGGGTTAATATAAGTAAAATAAAAATAAAACTTCACTCACGCATAAAATCTATTCATTGTAGATGAACTTTGAATAGTTTGACAATGGAAACTCATTTTTTTTTTAATTTAGGTCCGTAAAGAACACTTATGAATGTAAAATTGAAGCTCTCACTGTTGCGAATGTTTGTTATCTACTGAGAAAAATTCAGCAAGAAGCTCTATAGTTACTCTTTTAAAAAAATACATAAATTTTAACAGCATAGAAATAATATTAATTAATTAATTGTTAATTCTAAGTATAAACTTGAGACTCTATTGAGGTAGATTCTGTTGTTCACCTCATCGTTTAAAATGGTACACACGGTTTGCCTTGTGTAACATGCTAATATATGTTGTTTTACACAATATTAAATACAAAACATATTAAAAGGAGGTGCAGCGGACCACTTTCACCGGCCTGTGAATATTTAGTAACTGACACTCCTAAATGACAAAAACCATTAGCAAGGCCACAGGAATGAACGTAGGAAATAGCTTTTGAAATTAATAATTGATTAAAGCTAATCGGAAATAAATAATTTGAAATCTAAATAAGATTCTAAAAGACTAATTACAAAAACATTTTGGGTATCGTAACCCCTACAAACGATTTTCCATAAAAAATTAAAAATAAAATGTATTAATACTCAATACTCAATTTTTTTTGCATTCCATAGTAACTTACACGGTGGACTATAAATAATAAAGGACTTATGCAGCATACCCTGTCGGCAAAACAACAAGTAGGGAGAGGAGGAGGCTGGATTCTGACAATACAATTTACTATATCAATCTGGTGATATGTATTCTTTAAAATTGTAGCTTATATTGTATACTATAATATGTATTGAAATGTCGCTTATGTTATCATTTACATAGTACATAGTAATGGATTATTTGAAATGGATTAAGTTATCATATTCGGCTAATATTTTATCAGTTTGGTATTCTTGTATCTGTATAGCTTTTTCTATTAAAAATGTTTGAGATTATTTAAAAAAAAAATCATGGTTTCCATTTCTTATTATTTATCGATTCTTATTCGGTTATCTAAATACTGAGATTATTGCTGTAATTTTTTTATTAATCTCTTAGCGAGTTACTAAGCTAAATGGTAATCGAAAACATTCTGAATCCCATTTTTACTGAAGGTCAGTAGGCTCAATTAAAAAACAATATTTTCTATTTCTTTTATCTTCTATAGAAAGGAAAGAGAGGTATCTCTAGAAAGTTGGGGTAGCACTCAGCAGCAACCTTAGACCAAAGTTTCCTTGTAGAACGAGAATATTCTGTCAGATTTATATGAATACCAGATCATTCCATCCATGCGTACCGTCTGGCGCCTCACATTGTTTAGTTACCCATACGTCATTCGGCAAACAAACGCATCGCTAACAAATGTTTCTGGTTCAGTGGAAGCGAATTTAATATTGTCTGTAATTATTTGCATTTTCGTTTGAGTTATTGAAGCGGAACTCAAATCTTCAATTAAGCTCCCGAATTAAATTTAAGAGGTCTCAATCATGATTTCGAGTCCATATATCCATCGACTATAATATTGCCTTTGCTTGCAATGCTTGCCCACGGGCAAAGTACATATTACAATAATAGCAATTAATATCCAAAATTCTCTCTCTTTTTATTTTCAATTCACATACATAAATACCGAGCGTCGGTGGCTCATTGATGTGGATTGCTGACATTCGATCTGGAGGGAGCAGGTTCAAATCGCGCCAAGTACCAATGTATTTTCGAAATTATATGTACGTTATCCAACGCTCTTACGGCAAAGGAAAACATCGTGAGGAAACATGCGAAATGATTCAAAGGTTGGTGAAGTCGGCCAATTACAAAAACAATCACCTTAATCAAGGTACTTACTGATTTTTAAGAGAAAATATTCTAAAACGAAGGTTACGTGCCACATTATTATTCTGGCAGATATTCAAAGGTAGGTACATTGTTTTCCACAAGAGAGAGACGGCATTGTTCCTTGTTCATTATGCAAATGTATGTATTTGGATTTTCCTGAATTATATAAGGTGTGACACTGGTGTCTAATCTGTGATAGCTAGTAAGTACTTGAAATTAAAATGAACGCTGTTCAATCTTGATGACGTGCATACTTCATTTATCGTGTTTCACGGTTCAATTATCTAATTTATTTATTCAATTGATTGTCGCTTATACTGATTTTTTTATCTTCAGTGACGTTTTTCACTTTATTATTATTTATTAATATCAAACAAAGGTACTAAAACATTCAATGACTTTGGGGAGCTTTGAATTTAAATATCACTACATAGTATAAAACATAGTCGCTTTCTCTGTCCTTTTATTCCTATGCATGCCTTAATCTTTAAAACTACACAACGGATTTTAATGCGGTTTTCTTAGATAGAGTGATTGAAGAGGAAAGTTTACAAATGTGTTATAAAATCATATAACATAAATAGTTGAGAAATACTGTTATTTTTAAAATTTCTGCTGTGATGTCATCACGCTCATAGCAAACGCAGGCTGAACCCTACGAGATTTAACGTACATAGTTCTTCTGTAGTTATTTTAGTATCAGCATTGCACCCGTGCGATGCCGAGGTGGGTCGCTAGTATTAATAAAAATGGATATGAAATGAAATGAAACTTTGAAACCGTAGGCGATCTGCTGTCATCAACAGCACACAATTTGACAAAAATGTGAATAATTTATTGTTTTTGCGATTAGTGTCACTCACTTTGCATACCTAGTCATAATGTCTATGGACGCCACTATTATTGGTATTATAATTAGGTAGTGCGTTCGGTTAGCAGTAGTTTGTACTATTGTTAGTTGCAAGTTGAGCAACTATTGCAGCTATCAGTCGTAGTATGGGACCCACATATTATCTCGAGTTTATACGAAGTCTTGGTCCCAAAACTTCGGTTACTCAATTCGACCGTTTGAAAAGGATGTCAACAAAACGTCCTTTTTTAATAAAATCTCACAAAAACAGTATATTCACTTTTGCAGAAATTATATACCTTTCAATTATTAACACTCCAAATGTAACTTTTTGTTACAAACTGTAAAAAAAAACTTATGTATTTTTTACCGCCAGCTGTGACTCACGTATGTATTTAAATGAAGTTGATATTATATTTATAGCGATCGGTATCTCGAATTATTTAATTAGGTTCACAGTTTTTAAACAAATATAGAATTAACAATGCGAATCCGGCTACACGAACATTCTTAGAATTTTTAGATTAGATATGAAAGATACGGGTGCAATGGTGATTTATGTAGGTATAACGCATAAGTACATAAGTAAGAAATGAAATGCGAATGTTTTGTATGCACTTTTAGTGTTTGTTTCGAGGAAAGGCTTTCGAACGCGTGCTTATATTCGTGAAAGTACGAAGGTAGAACAGGATGTCGCATTTGATGTGAGTCATAGTGTTGGCTGTAATAGAGGCGCACGCGCAGGTAACATCTACAATACGTATAACTTGCTTGTATGATAAGCGGCCACGTGAATGAACAATGAGTCAGCGCCTTACTTCGAACTCTAGCTATTCCATAACATAAGGAATTGCGGTTGATTAGCTCAGATTTCTCATGCTCAACCCTGTTCATGTTATCTAGTGAGACATTAATACTGTAAGAAAATAAAATAATAACTTTTTATCGTTACTTAAAGTTATTTATACTGTTAACTGCACAAATAAACCATGACGAAATCCAATAATAATAATATTTTGCCGATAAAAATACAAATAACATGGTTTCTAATGTTTAATAACTGTAGAAAAAGGAAACCCTAATATTAACATCGAATTTCTAAAAGAAAAGTAACGGTATGTCTTGATTAAAATCAGAGCCAAAATACTTTTTATTGATATAATTTTTATAAACTTATTTAACTGGAACCAAGCGTTTTACCATTTGAATGACTGTTTTCCCTGTCATCATGATGATATACATTTTATACTACACTATCAAAACCACGACACCACAAAACGAAAATTTATGAATGAAAAACTACTCATGCATTTGACTCATAATTGCCGGTATTTAATGCAAGTTACGTAGAAATGCACTACGATACGCGTGACTCAGTCTTATGTTGACATAATCGACTACACTGGGATGAAGACCCTTATTCGTAACATAAGGAAAAAACAAAAAGTAACCTACCACAAGATCATAATGAAAACAAAAAATAGGGATAAACGTTACAATCGCAACAAACAAGAAAGAATGTCAAGCAAAAGGAGCAAAGAACAGCAGATAATTTTGCTTTTAAATACGATGATGATTTCTATCGTAAATTTCATTAGTAATCAATAAAAAATAGACACATGACCTTAATTCATCGCAAATACCATCACAACCCAAGTAGGCGTTGCATAATCTGACATTTTCACTGATTGTCTTGATATTCACATGGATATTTATTCCTATGTTTTTTCTATTTTTGAGCTTTGATTGATCGTTTTCTATGCCTAAAAGACTTGTGTTTGCTATGCTCAACAATGTGAATGATTATAAAGTCATTTTTCTTTGCCGCCACTATGTCTACGTTGACTTTTTAGCTGGCCAAGCCCGTCTGGTCTTGAGGTAAAATTAAATTATTCTAGATTTAGAATGCGCAGCATAGCACCACATGGGATATGCTCTTGGTTTAAATTGTGTCTATGAAAATCCCGAGTTGTGTTAGTTGTTCAGGAAATCAAGAACAACATATAAAAAACGTTAGTAATGCAAATTGACCCTCGTGAGTTGGTTTGAGTCAAAGAAATTATATATTAATACAAATATAATTTAAAAAAACAAGCATTTTAAATATATAAGTGTGAGTTACGCTTTAGACTTAACAATTTGAAAAGTAGCTATCCGCATCTTGATTATAACCCAACTCAGATGAATAAGACACGCTCTTAAATTTGGTAAACATTCAAATTGCCTCAGCACCGCAGCCTAATCGCGGAGCATTCGTTACACTACAACATAACGCTGAATTCTGCTCGGATTGTGAGTCAGACCGTTTATTCATGACTTTCGAGAAATTATTGTTTGTTTCTTAATATCACCTCACAAATTATATTTTAACTTTACTCTTCGAATAATTAAATTATACTGAAGGACGTTACGAAATAACACTAGTAAAGAAGTATTTAAGATTCTATTAAGGCCTGAACACAAACAAAAATATTTGAGCAGATAAGACAGATTGTAGAATTTGAATATAATTTATATTACTACAACAACTCTACACTTTACCACAAAAAATAACAATACAAGAGTAATAAAGGATTGAGTCCTTTACAGGGATGCAAAGAAACCTTTATCAATATTTTTCAACAGGGGTAATCGTAAGCCCAAAATTATCGATATGCTTCAGTAGATACTTAATTAGTATCTACTAATTTTAAAATACTATCAACATACGGCATGAGACGTACGTAAGTATAAATAATAATCACGGAAATAAATCAAACTTAAAACATAACTAATCACATCATGAAAGTATGCACATGACCACTATAAATAAAATAAATACCCGTTGAGGAACAACCAATCATCGAATGAAAAGTGTAACTCCTTTTAAGGTTACGCTGAATCAACATAACGATTCCAACGGAATCGCTTCGTGTGACGGTTTTTTGACAAAATCATTTAATAGACCGATTCTTGTGATTAAATATTCGGTAATTATTGATACTGATGATTCGCTACACGCGCTTGTCGCTGACATTGAAGGGTCGTTGACTCATTCGACCATAGACATATTATGAGGTAGACAGACTGTATATTGAAAGGCGGTGTCTAATTTTTGTTAGTGTGCAGTTACAGATTTGTATTAGTGTGCGTCACTAGGGATGTGACCTTGGTATCGAAATATTGCTAGAATTAAGCCGGGCGTCGTCGTCGCACCTGCAGAATTAGATGATTATAAATTGTGTTAAAAATAACATGGAGTCAGATACAGCAACGCTGTTAATTTTATCTACAACAAAAATTAAAAATAAAGCGTTACCATAATAAATTTTATACGCAAATATTTTGAAGTTTGGTCTTCCTGGGTGAAAAAATTAGATGATGTTGAACAAATAAAACAAAATATTATTGGTAGGTATTAAATAGACTATATTATATTTTTACGGTAAAATAACAAATTTTAAATAACACTCACAAACTCAAACTTAAAAATTATTTTATTTAAAAAATATATACTGAAAGCCTCATTATCATTTTTAAAGACCCATACATACCTACATTGATAACCCACAATAGTGGTATCATGAAAAAAAAGTTTCAGTTTAAAATATGCGACCTAAAAACATTTTTTTTTCATGTTTTTTTGTTAAAATTATAATGTGGATTACAGAACACAAATATGTTCTTGCAAAATATAACAATATTTTTATAGTTTTTAAATTTTCTGAGAAAAGTTGATGTGATATTCGGACAAACATACAGACATGACGAATCTATAAGGGTTCTGTTTTTTGCTGTTTGACTACGGAACCCTAAAAAGAAATTAAAAAGTATTTTGAATCTACCACGCCGGTTCAAAGATTTGATTATATTAAGAAGACTCTGGCAAGAAACTCAGTAAGTAGTTATTCAATGGCCATTATCAATTTGCAATTGTTTTTGTCCTTAATCAGATATCTACAGTGAGTCAGCATTCAATAATTGTATAAAAGAAACTGTTAAAGAAATACTATCGATGGAATTAAATTCTATGTTGAGTACATCACTATGTAACATCCTTAAATTTTCATGCATAATATTAATTGTTTTAGACGTAATTTCTACAATTAATACAAGCTAATGTATGTCTAACATTATTTAAAGTCGTCTACTACATGTTTTTTATCCATAAGTCTCATTACAACTACGTAATATGAATGAAAATGTCGTCAAATATTTACTTATGAAATGATAATTCCAGGTCTTTTACTCCTTTGGTGGTTCTTGAAGAACAATTTACCGCAGAACACGACATTTTTCTACGTTTACTTATTTCTTTTCAAATATTTATTAAAATTATGACACTGTGAAAAATTTGCACGACAGCTCGTAATGTTTTGGCCTCTTTGGAGGCCACAAAATGACACGACGTTAGAGTTGTCAAACGTCTATCAACCGTCTCTTCTACTCGTAACTAGGATTCGTGTGATAGACAAAGATACATGACGTGTATTGCATTACAATGATATAAGAGCGGCAACGTCTTATGACTACATCTAGTACATGCTTAATCTAAGCATTCGACACAAGCTGTGGGACTCCCTTCTCTTATGTTTTTTAGGTTGGCGTTTTACATATCCGAATATGTACGGATAAGGTTACATATCTTGTCAACGCTCAAATACAATGCTTTAAAATTGATATAGGTGTGTCAGTCAATCTTATTTGTATCATAATATTTATAAATTTATTAAAAGCTCTTCATTTGATTGGACGCTTACCTATTTAGTATCATAAACAATAGGTGCCTAATTTCAACCTATATTCGAGAAACAAATTTAAAATGTAAGTACATCATACCATCGATTTGGAGTTACAAATCAAAATATTTGTAAACAGCAAAACGTGCATCGGTACCTAACCAACCTAATGATACACCAACAGAGGGCTTTCACCGGCGGAGTATGTTCACGCATGTCAATATTGATTTCGGCAATTCGATAAGATCAGTTAGATCATCTGATCATAAGTTGCCTATGAAGCGGATGCGAAGGTCCGTGGGTGTTGCTCCCCCTCCTCACCGCAGTCGGCTCGCCATTCTAATTAGCCCCATTGTGGTCGCCAGTTAGGTCTGCGGCCGGCATCGCCAGTCACGCCGTAGCTACGGACGAAGTGACACGCGTTGCGATACCTTACGCATTCGCCACACCACGCGGACCGACACGACTGTGATGACGATAAGTGATATCAAGTGCTCCCAGTTATCAACCAACTTCACGTAGTTACACCAGTACCAATATGTGGATATTCACGTTAGACAGACACTTGAATCGGTGCTAAAGAGCTAGTTGTACGCGCAACACAAGGTAAAACCATTATGCTCCACTCGCATACTGCTAAAACTTGCACCATTGTACAACTATTCAAGGAATCTGGGAAATCATACAATAATACTTATAATTACCATTTATTATAGTGTACGGATCGCAATAACTTGAAAAATACCAAGGATATTCGATATGATTAACGAACAAGAAAAAACATATGAACGATAAATCTGTCAAGGGGACTTCTACTTAAAAAGAATGGCAGTATATGAACCTACAAAAACTAATTTTATAATAATAACTGTTTAAAAGGCGGTTGATAAGAATAAATTATGCGTTACACTAAAAGACAGGTTTGTTAGAAACTGTCCGCTGTGATCGTGATAACACGGCTTTATCCGCAACTATTCGATAATGTTATTTGTATCGAGTGTCAATTGTAGAGCGATTGTGCATGCCAAACTAACCTTAGGAAATAACATCGCTTGATCGAGCATGCAGCATGCACTGCATTGCATCTACGCTTTTCAACCGCATTATACTTTAATGTCCTGAGTGCACCATCGTCGATATGGAACCATAGTTTTAGCGTTGCCTATTTTAAGGTTCAAATTCAATCTGGAACATCATGAGCAGCTAGAAAATCTAATCAATTTCAAAATGGACGATGAATAGCTAATCGTGAAAGCTGTTCTCAGAAACAAGTATAAAGTGTTTGTGGGAGAATAGTTATTGCCTATTTAAGATTGACTTAAACCGTTAATTTCATCGCATACCACTTAACTCTGAATCTACTGGCAGACTGTTGTATTCACGCTAAATCATAAAGAAAACTAAATTATGAGTAACATGCTAATTGGTCTATAAATGAGTATGTAAGCAATGAAATGTTCTGCAGAGCATTAAAGAATAAATCAACATAATTGGAACAAGTGATCGTTAGAAGTACTAAAGAAAATTATGAGAACTGGCAGTTATGTTATATACCTGTGGTGCCTTGTTCGCCAAAGCGTGTGACATGAAATAGAAACGGAGTAGTTACTACTTGTAAATATTGGCAAAGCCTGACTGTAGACACAGCTTATTGCTATGTTCAGTTGTATGATACATGTAACACTAATCCTCAAACTATCGGTCAACGCAATTAAGTTTGTATACTATGTCAGCCATGTAATTATTGTATTATATAAATGTGTTGGAAAAATCTTGAAAATAATTATGCTCTTCCATAATCTCCAGTACGACTAGAAAAAATTGTACAGCAGTGTTTAACGTCATCATACTTTGATGTTTAGTGCATTCGAAGGAATGTGCAAAATCTATACAGAGTCAGAGTCAATATTCACTTAAGGTTCCTGAGCTTGAGTCTATCATTTGTTATCATGAATATGAAACAGTGTCAGTCACACCGACAACTTAGCCCATGAATATTCAAAGTGCAGCATTCCAAACGTCCCCCAAACACACGGTAATGCTTTATAAGTTCGATATTACCAGCAAAAGCGTGACATCTGTTACGCTTATATAACGTTCATCACTTTAAGTGGCCTAATTTTATTCCGAATGTGGCCTAATTTTATTCCGAATGTGGCCTTATTGAAAAAATTGTTTTATGTTTTTTTTTTCCTGTCATTTCGTTTCCTTCCACATGAATGAATGATTTCCACAGATTTATTTTCTTCAGCTTTCAAGGTTTATTATAACATTCTCAAATAAATGCTTTGTTATTTATTAGAGGACTGTTTATTGCCTTATCTCTATTAAAACTACATACTAAGATTTAATCAACAGCTTCCCGTTTGCGTTTGTAACATTCAATGACCGTGTCAGGTACAACCAAGCGGCGCCATTCAAAATCTAATAGCCCATTCAGAGACAAACCATAATTGCAGCGATACCTACGTAACGTGGCCATCATCGTAGTTTTTGTCTGGAATTGTGACTACATTTCTGCGAATCGTGAGTCATGTTGTGCACAGTTGGGACCGTTGTGCGAGTGGACCGCGCTTTTTGTATCGAGAGTATTACTCATCGTGAATCGGGATGGCTTTATCAATGAACCAATCAAACGTTTAACTGTCATATAATGCAGAATAAATAGAAAAACATGATACTTCTAGGGAAAAAGATAAAAATCTACAGCTAACTTTAGCGTGTTATCATTTTCCGACGACCACTTGAAAATCAAACATCATTTCATCGGAAAAAAATAACACCAGATAAAAACAGATTAGAAATCTTACCCATGCATGGAGATTATCGGCGTTTGAAAAGATATTACAGAAATAAAACCACGTACAGAGCACGTACTTAATGTTTGTTTTCCCGGACACATTTTGTTATCAAAACGGATGTTGATAACTGTTGCTTAACGTAAATGTCCACTCGAGATGCTAGTCAAATATACAAATGCTCAACGTCACAAATACATCCTTCTGCTTACATAAGGTTGCATTTTATCTGCGACAAGCGCAGCCGTATCGTCGTCGTCGACTAATGACGCCTCATAAATAAGCAATTAATTGGTATCATGGCATTTCGTATCAAATGAATACGAGTGTCACTGGATGACGCTACGGTGACGATCGTGGCCGTGACATCAACACTGTACGTGTAATAAGACGTCATAAGATACAATGTCCAGCATACATCAGGTATTTATCTCAACAATGGGTGTTCTGAACCATTTTTAGGTGTCTGATGGTTCCAGTGATATGAAAATAATATTAAGTCAATATTACAGGCCAAAATGGACCAAAATCGTCATGAGGACTTCCTTCCACTTACAACTAAATATTTTTCTCACTGTGGGACATAAGCCTTTCCAGCATGGAGAGATTTACCCACCAAATAGCACATTATGGATTAATGGGTATTAAAACATACCTAACTTAGATATTATATAATCGGAACCAACGTGGTAGGTGGTAAATTCGGTACTGAGTCGTTTAGGTAGATACTACCGCAATTCCAGATATCGTTCCGTGAAATAGGAGTGTTTTGCACTTTCTGTGTTTCGGGATGAGGGCGCTGTAGCTATTAAAATTACCGGGTTTAGGAGATCTTACATGTGTCGTCTCGGATGACAGGCGCAGAGCAGTGTTGACGAAAAATTATTAATACTGTCTTTAATTTTCTTGAAACTACATCTATCATGGTCAGTATCACTTATTATCAGGTGAACGCACGGATTTCCATTCACTTATAAAATAAAATCTCTTCTCGTGTAATATTCGGCATAACTTCGGGCGGTAATTGGTGAACAATTTTAAATTTTACTTTCCTAATAGTTATGAAAAATATGGTAAGAGTTAAGCACGAGGCTGAAACTAGCAGTAAAACGCTATGGCCAGACTCGAAGATTGACTTGATCCCAAAAAAACTGTTTTCCTTTGTAACTTTTAATAGCAAAATGCAAATTGATTAGATGTTTCGAATATATTCTACAGAAAACCATCGCATTTTTCTGCAGTTTCAGCCACAGCAGTAAAAAGTTCACTATCATCGACTTTCGTGTCCTCTGTGTCCATAATAATGCCCTATGAGGGACTTAGAAGGATGGTAGCGTCGGATAGCGCTATAGCTGTGGCCAGGTTCTGGAAGGATTGTATCTGAAATATTGTAAGGACGAAAAAGTGTGGTTTTAATAGCACGTAATAACAAGCTTTAATACTGATTCCTTAAAAGTAATTTACCACTGCGTGAATTCCAGTTTGTTTCTATTATATTATCATAATATTATTCCTTCCACCAGCAGGAGTTGTACTCTACAATTTTAGCTTTTAATTTAAATTCTGCTGTTAACCAAATCTGTTAAGGTTGCGACAGAATTTGTCAAATTCTTAATTTTCAATTTTCTCCTTTCTATCTACTTAGATTTTTAAATCTCCTTCAAGTTTGAAATGAAAACAAAGTCATTTAATGATTTCTTGTTTGCAATTAAGCCAAGGTCATTGAATTAGTCCAACTATTGTAGGTGGCGCGCGTGTACATAGGTAATTAGGCGAGCGCTTGTTTTATTTTCTGCACAACTTCGCATTGAAACTTTGTTAATTACTCTCCAGGAAAAGTTACTTAAAAATACGTAAAAGTACAACATGGCAATGTTTAAAATAATAATACCTATTTTCCACTGGCTAAAATGGATCTAAAACATATTTTACATAATGTAGGAATCGATTTAAAATACTATTTAGGTATAGTGTTTTCCATTATTCTCGTTTTACTACAATTTAAATCTTTACTTAGATAATATGTATCACAGACCTTTATTTTAGGTATGTATATGTACGTATTTCTATCATTTTAATGGCTTCTTTAAAAAGTTTACGTAATGTTAAAAATATTAGTTTAGTTTTCTGAATAATAATGATTTTAAAATAATTTCTAGCGGCATAGATATAGCATTTATGGCGAAACTTGAACCTGCACCCTCCAGATCGGAAGTCAACAGTCAATTTATCATAAATATAAATCTTTCATTATTATGCAAATATAAAGACGCTTTAAATTAAAGTGATTTCTTTGTTACTGTTCTGCTATGAATGAAGTAAATTTCAATTCCTCTGAAACAGTTACGATGAGTGTGCCGACAAACAAAGGGCATAGTAACCGTATACACAAAATGCACAAAGCCAAAAAAGGAAGGTTGTACAGGACTAACACCTACGCTACACGAGAGACTAATACTTGGAATGATAAAGATTCCGTTAGACTTGAAAAACAACGGTGACTCTTAATCAAAGTTAATTATTATTTATTATGCATGACACATAACTCACGCCACAAATTTTCTAACTGCCTCTGATTTTCTAAACAACCATTTACATACTGACTCACTGTATTATATAACTGCAATGGATACAGTTGAAGCGAACTTTTTTTATGTTATCAAATATAATATTAACCTCGATATAATAGTAAAGAGTATAGTAACATGCTTAATTTATCTGTCAATTGTTTTTTATGCACTATTGTTTTGTAGTGAAGTCTGTCTATTATAGACGTCTTGTGACGGACATTTGTGGGTTGTCTTCTACATATCCTAGCCACGGATATTCTGGTGGCAATAAATATGCGCGGGGCGATTTGTTCGTTCGACACTCATGCACGTGAGTTGTATGCCTGAGTGATGGTTGCCGGACTCTCCAATGACTCACGCTTCGATATTACATTAGGTCCTTTGACCTCATTCAGAGTTCAATAAGTGCAACCGCCTATCCTTGCGCTGAATTCAAAGCAGTTAAACTATTCCAGAATGACAATAAGCGTGGCACTGACTTACAATAAAACATACAATCAGTCTACATCTCGCTGCGGTGTCTCTTTTGTCTCTCAGCAATTAAGATAAGAGCTAGTTACACATACAACTGTTATCGTTTAATAGGCATTTATCAAACACTTGGCAATAACAATTTGCTTTAATCTGAAAACGACGCAATAATATTGCCTCCGATATGAAATATGCATATTTTAATGACATAAGCACTTGTAATTATGATAGAACCATCATCATCAACCTCATTTCCATCCCCACCAAGGGGCACGAGCCTACCCGTAAAGGGTGCACAGGCCGTAGTCGTCCACGCAAGCCCAGTGCGGATTGCCCACGCACAACCCTTGAATCTCTTCGCAGGCGTGCGCAGGTTTCCTCGCTATGTTTTCCTTCACCCTACGACGCGTAATTATACTGTACCATATCAATATCTTCCATAGTGAATTCAATATTTCACAACTCTTGTGTCCCGATATTTATATTTAATAATCTTATCTTCGATATTTGTAAGTAAAATGTTTTTCATGGGTTACTCATAGAAGCTTTTCTTGAACTGTGGTCATTTATTGATATCGTTTCTTGTTTTTACTAAATGTATCAACCATTAATACAAATGGTTGTTGCAGATACCTCTCGATGGCGCCAGCAGCTTAAAGCACAACGGTAGCGCCAAAGATCTGGCCTCCGTCATGGAGAATCTGAAGAAGAGCAGCCTTGTCACCCGCCAGAACCAAAGTCTTAACACACAAGTTACCAGTTCAGCGCAACAGGTAAGCAGTGGACATAATAAAAACGTATAAAGATGTTGCGTACCTATTATTTGACCACGAAAAGCTTTGTGTTCTTAATTTGATTTAGCTCTTTTATCCTACGTAATTAAAATTTGATTCAAAAGGTATTATAAAAGAAATAAATGAAAAAACTTAAAGCATCGGGTGATTATAATGTTCCTTTTTTTACAATTATAAAATATAAATATTCACTGACATTCACACAGCGCAATCTATCAAATTAAGCGTGAAGCCTGTGGTATGGGTACTAAACAACGGAAAAACATACTGTTAAACCTTTTTTTGTAAATACATTCATAGAAATCATAATGCGTACGGCAAAAGAGTGGAACTCTTTACCTGCTAGCGTGTTTCCCGATCACTATAATCTGGACATCTTCAAGGCAAGAGTGAACAGGCTGTTCCTAGATACGCATGATTCATCGTCCACCGCATCATCTCTTAACATCAGGTGTGATGACGGCCAAATGTATAATTTAGTAAAAAAAAACAACCAGACCATTACAAACAGATATGTTCATGCACACAAATGTTTGTACTGCACGGGGATCCAAACCGGTGATAGCCGACGTCTCAACCATTACACCGAATAGGTCGTCAATTACAATTAGTAGTAGAGCACCTCTAAATGCTAAGTATAATTTAATAAGTCAGTCTCGCCCAAAAAAATTTTTCGATTTTCAACTTTATGTCATAATGTTATAGGTACAATATTTCGTAGTAAACAAGCAATGAAATTAATATTTTTCGATATATATGTTCACGAAGTACCTATAAATAGCAGTTTTACTAAAGTCTACGATGACCCATTTCGCATATCAATTCGTGGAAACAGTAACTTATTTATCACTCGAGATGCAATGCGTGTTTTAATTCTTCCATTCTAAATAATAATTATGGGTCTCTAACTTATAACGTATCAGGGCATGACTAGGGAAGATTGGCCCGCAACAAACCTTGGGTTTCATGGTTCGCTACCGTCATGGAGGTGATGCGAATATTTAGTAGATATCTGATCTAAAGTAAGTAACGAAACAGCCAAGCCATACATGTTTACTGATATGTAGAAATTGTTAGGTCGTGTAGATTCAGAAGCTTGGCTCTACATGAGATCTGATATCTCTTTCGTTTTTTAGGTACTGTCTGCATTACCTAAAAACCCTGTGAATTAGTAAGAAAAGGATATGTAAGTTTACACGGGTTTCATACCCCCCCCCTCCATCCAATTTAGGGGATAGGGGGTGAAAATCATAAGTTTATATTTTTTTCGTTGGTTGTTTGCTAATCTTAGATTACATACTATATTTCAGCTTTCTAGCATTCTGGAACTTGCCAAACATTTTGATGATTTTGATGACGAAGTCGGCGTATTTTAGATATCAATAAAATCTATCGACAAGCAGAGCATCGGTGGCCCAATGGTGTGGACTGTTGCCTTCCTACCGGTAGGGCGCAGGTTCAAATCCCGCCACGTACTAATGTGATATTGAAAATCTTAAATATTGGAGCTCTTCAATTGAGACTTCGTATGTTTAATTAGTTCATTTATGACATCATTCCTAAAAATATGAACTATCTGGTACTTTAGAAACCAATTCTATGAGGGTTCTAAAAACGACGAATCACTTCGAGAAAAGGTAGGTAGCGCCGTTGCGCTTCGCTTTGTCGTCTGGCGAACAACACTGATTAGGTATCTCGTACTCGTATGTCTAATTTCCCTATTTAATTGATTTTGAATACTTGAAAAAATATAAACAAACCATTGACAGAACTACCTATAAACAATTCTAAACGTAAACTACATTTAGAATTCCTATAGAAATCGACAGATTCCAAAATTACTATTTAAATTGGTAAAAAACATAAGCATATAAATACGGACTTATGTAAGATATATTTTAATAATCACAGCTGCCAAAGATCAAATATCAGCGAGTAATTAAAAAGTCATGTTTGTCAGTCGTCATAGCAGACCCGGCGCTGCAGGGAGCTCGATTGGCCCCACGCCAGAATGGCGTGGCATAACGTAGGCCGGTAGGAGGACACTTCCATAGTGACGATGCCCTTAGGGCCTCTTCACTAACCCACTTATAACGACCTGCAAAGACAACGTTCATAATTTCGCAACATTATGCAATATCAGTTACCTAAGCAAAATGATGTATTGGCAAATTAATGCGCATATAGTGAGAATGTCACAACAGCGGTTGAAGACTATATATCTAGTGCATGTCAGAGACTACAAAGATCATAATTTGGACAATTATTGCAATTCAGCTCCATAGGGACTATTCGAACTCAGTCTAGCCTAAATCAGGATTCTAGACTCTATCAAATTTATCAAAAATTATATTAATGGAAGTTTAGGAAATAAGAGTTCTATAATCTATATTCTTAAACGTCTATTTGCAAAAACATTATTATATCGTAACTTACTCGAGTTTGGATTTACATTCATAACGGTTCCACGTGGCATTTATTGCTCGTGTGTGTATACCGGATCCCCCACGCTACAGCCGCAGACGGGCATCTTGTTCATTTGGCGAAGGTACGCCTTGAGAATTTTGGACGCGAGGTTCAAGGGCATAATTTGTTGCATCTCACCCACGCTTTATGATTCACGCGTTGTTTCTCAATCTCGGCACCAATGCCAAAACAATTTTTTTTCGGAAATGATAATACAATGCTTTGTATGTCTATTTTTTTTATAATCACTTTTCTATATACATTTATCTTATACAATGTTCTAAAACGTATCTAAAGTGATAAGTACCTTTGGCAAAACAACCAACCGCTACCAGTCATAAAGGGGCCCCAATGACTTCCAACATTGGCGCCTTCGTATCTATAAACTCGCCGCGCTTGTCCAGTGCGTATCATGATAAAGGTCTTACTTGTAGGAATCATTTCAAACATGCCACTCAACGGGCTAGCTAAATGTGGGACATCCTTTTTCATAAAATATAATGGTTAATTTATATCTTATTAAATTTGACTTCAGGAAAAACGTTATTTACCGTTCAGTCTACGCATAGGTATATTGTGTTCGTTCTCATTATATTATATTCGCTAAAAATAACATTAGCAAAATATTATACTCTCAAAATCATAATGATACTTACTAATTGTATATATATCGTCATGTAAGTATCTAATGAATTGAGGCAATCGGGTAAAATTTTATGAGAATTTCAAGAGCTTTAAAAGTATCTAAATAACTCTACATTCCTGGGTATGTTCCGCATTAGAACTATTGTGATAATAAAACGGATATTTGTTATCTGGCCGTTGTATTTTTTTTTACAATAGTTATCGCGGTATGTTATAATGAGGCAGGCAACAAATAACAAACAATGCTCAGTAGGACACTATTTGTTTTGAAAAAGTTACAAAATGCTGCACAAGTAAGTGTGATTAACCATTCTGAAGTATTTAGTAGGTAATTTCATTCTGGCAATGAAAAACAGTAGTGTAAAAAAGAATGTTATTTAGATAATTCTATTTTGTCGTAGCCCTGGCTTTATTTACTTCGGTTGTAGATGCGCCAAGACGCGTGACGCTGCGTCTTACACGCCTGTTTTCTGTTACATTGGCACTGAACTCCACAATCTAGTCCAGATAACGATTCCGACGGAAGAAGACGACAATTGCAGCTATCCTGCATACTTAAAGGTTTTTCATTCACGATCAGATTAATTTACCCAAAAATATCCCTCATTTTAAAATACTATTTGTTTTTTTTCATGCAAAAGTCATAGTAACACAAGATACGTATTGTTACAGATGGTTTCGAGCACAACATCGGGCAGTGCAGCGTCTAGTCAGCGAGTGCAGAGCTCGTCGCAGCGCCTGCAGCACATGACCACTTCAGAGATGAAAGCCAGCTCCATGAAGTCTGATCTCTCCGAACTCAAAAGCTCAATATCAGAAATGAAAAACCTTAGCAATACTGCTAGGAGTTTTGGACCGCGGTAGGTTTACGGATATACTTATATTATTATATTGAATATACACATTTCTATTTTGTAAACGTTGTGTGTAAACTATGCCGTAACATGGGCGAGTTAGAGCAGCTCACCTGAGTGGCCTTGGCCAGCGGCCAATTCTCACCCGCTCATTCCCCCGTCCTATGCTTACAGTACCATACCGACAAACAATGGACAACAACGGGTGTTAGGAGATTTTTCTAAATAATTTACATAAAATTAGCAGCGATTTATATAAAAAGTATTGTGTACTATTTGTGTAGCTGCTGTAGATTTTCAATTGTGCACTTATTATTTGAGAATTTTCCGCAATTTCAGATTAAGAAGCTCAATGGAAAACATCGTGGATCAAGATGATTTGGCGGATAGACACTTGGACATTCGAGATCTTAGTGATATGGGAGACATTGGAGACATGGGGGATATGAGTGAATTATCGGCCGACGGACCTCTGGTTACCTTTCCTGAGTCTGACACACCTCCGCCTATAGTTGACAAGCCATCATTGCTGTCAGCAAGTACCGCATCAGTGGGATCTAACGCTGCAAATGAATTAAAGTACAGCACAGCACGTGTCACATCAGCAAGCTCAACGCGTGTTGTTACCGATGGATACAGTGCCTCAAAATCAGCAGCAAACAGTGCGAAAATGCGGCGAGTGCAACACGGCGATGTACACTATGCTGAGCACAGTGCTGCAGGTGCATCACATCGGTTATTGCAAGCAGAAGGTTTGACAGCGGAGCAAAAAGCTGCCTACTTACAAGTAAGTTTTTATTCAATATGTTGACAAGGACGCACATAACTACATCTTAACGAGTTATGAAAAATGTATTGTAAAATATTTTTTATGATTTAGTTTTGAACAATACTTTTTTCGAATTGTTTACGGATTCTTGTAGCTAATATAAAGATAAGTGAGCGTCTAGCCATAAAGGCGCGCCGAAGGACGTGACCTCGCGTGTTGCCGACAGATCGATAGTCTAGAGCGTAGCCTCAACCAAAGCACCCCCAAATCGCGCATCGCGCAGTACCGTGCGGCTACTTGACACGATAACATCGAATAATACAAGTTTACATAATCACGCAACAGTTACATGGAATGGTAAACACAGCATGGCTGCCCGCATAGTCGCTTTTGCGGGCAGGATGCTGCGTCGTGGAGGATCACCGAGGGCGGTGAGCTCATTTATCTACACGCGCTTATCGCCGCTTTTACCGCACCACGCTCCTCTCAGTCAGTGCCTGACCGCCGTGCGCGCGAGCACACGCGGAAGTCAATTACTGCGCGTGCGCGCACAAAGTACACGAATAGTCCGTCTTAAATATAGACGCGGAATGTCTGCGGGCGGGGGGTCGGCCCCGTGGCCGGTTCACCGTGGTGTCCTGTCGCGCTTCCCTCCGCAATCAAACACCCCTTTGGTGAGCGTCCTACCCTAAAAAACAATGTTTTGCCATTCTACTATAGCTATATTAAACGTTTGAATATCCCATTTTACATTCACTACGATTGGCCTATATCCAATAGAAACGATAAGATAATCTGAGCCGTGTGACGTAGGACAGCTTTTTAATATAGTTTCATTCCCGGAGGAGTTTTCAATTTAGTTTCATCAAAACTTTATAACAACGTGGACTACGTTCTGATCGCGTAGCGCCCATACTGTAACATCAAATATTTGTTTTGTGATTCATCGCGTAAAAAGCAGTGTGCCAAACTTGCTAAACATCGTTGTGACATGAGTGATAACGAGTTCATCTCCTTGGAGGTCATATTATAATTTTCCATAAATAATTGTTTGCGTATAATGCGTCAGAATTATATCGGCATAAGGTAGGCACTTATCGTCTTTGCAAGTAAAATAACATCACAAATACGATATTGTGATTTTAGGAGCAGAGATCGTTAAGAGCTGGTGAAGTGACAGCACAGGAAGCTAACAACATGTCAGCGTCGAGCTCAAGACTTCAGACAGAAGCATTCAGCGCAGAGAAAAAGGCGATGGCGACGGCACAGGCGCGGCAAACTGTAACGTCAAGTGGCATGTTCAGTCACAAGGAGCACTCCAGTATTGCACAATCTAATATGACTATATCAAGTAAAAATATGTCAACAAAGTCAACTTTACTATCATCACAGGTAATAAAATCAAAGTGACTATTTTTATAGTTCAAGTGCCTATTAAGGGACATATTTTATGGACCGCAATAAGAAGTTATTCTTCGTTTTATATTTTTGAACATCATATCAAAGTACCTAACAATGTTATTTTCTTTCAGATGAGTCAAATGTTAAATGGAAGCAAACCCGGTGATGAAGACCTTAGTAACTTAACATTTGAAGACTTGGATAAACTAAACTCAAATTCAAACCAAGGGGATGTTGAAAGCGCAATCCAAAAGTATTCATCTAAAGTTAACGCTTTCATTACTTCAATCAAAAATAACCAGATCGATATGAAAAATGCTTCTGTGCATTTTAACAAATTGAATGAAATGGTTAGAAGAGCATGGGCTGTGCCGACATTTGGGCACGAACTTGGTTACTCACTTTGCAACACATTGAGGATATCAGGTGGCCTTGATATTCTAATGGCGAACTGCTTGGAATCCAGTAATCCCGACTTGCAATTTTCATCAGCAAAACTTCTCGAACAGTGTCTTACAACTGAAAACAGAGCGCACGTAGTGGAAAACGGTCTGGAAAAAGTCGTCAACGTAGCCTGTGTTTGTACTAAACATGCGAACTCCGTTGATCATTCAAGAATAGGTACTGGAATATTGGAGCACCTATTCAAACACAGTGAAAGCACCTGTAGTGATGTAATCAAACTGGGAGGTCTAGATGCAGTTTTATTCGAGTGCAGAAAAAATGACGTCGAAACATTAAGGCATTGTGCTACCGCTCTTGCTAACTTATCCCTCTACGGTGGAGCTGAAAACCAAGAAGCAATGATAAAAAGGAAAGTTCCAATGTGGTTATTCCCACTAGCTTTTCATAACGACGATAATATCAAATACTATGCCTGCTTAGCAATTGCAGTTTTAGTCGCAAATAAAGAAATTGAAGCGGCAGTACTAAAATCTGGTACACTTGATTTAGTGGAGCCATTTGTTACCTCACATAACCCGTCCGAATTTGCTAGATCTAACCTAGCACATGCTCATGGTCAAAGCAAAAATTGGTTGCAAAGACTTGTTCCCGTATTAAGCTCGAAACGAGAGGAAGCTAGAAATCTAGCGGCATTTCATTTCTGCATGGAGGCAGGGATAAAGAAACATCAAGGCAACACTGAGATATTCAGAGAAATTGGCGCGATAGAATCTTTGAAAACCGTTGCAAGCTGCCCCAACGCAGTGGCTTCTAAATACGCAGCGCAAGCTTTGCGACTCATTGGCGAGGAAGTACCACACAAACTGTCTCAGCAAGTCCCTCTTTGGTCAATAGAGGATGTACGAGAATGGGTAAAACAAATTGGGTTCTCTGAATATGCAACAAATTTCTATGAAAGCAGAGTAGACGGTGACTTGTTATTGCAAATAACAGAAGAGAATCTGAAAGAAGATATTGGATTACAAAATGGAATCAAACGAAAAAGGTATGGTCATTTCGTGTTGCGACCTATCTATTAATGATTGTTGTAGGCATAAACAGGTTTTTATTTACAACACAATTTTCGGAACAAAGCGCAGTAATTTTAAACAACTTCTTATTTTGCTTTCCGATTTTTCGATGAATGTGTAGTTACAGTTACCGGGATCAGACTACCGTCAGCCATCTAGCGCACTGCTAATACACGAAGTTTTTTAAATTCACCGCTTTTATTTAAATTGACTTTATTTCGAAATTGTGTTGTAGCTATTGAATGTGTGCGTGTCGGGGAAGTTTGAGACAATACTAAGCTTTTTATTTATCTATAAAATGGAATCAAAAACAAAATAATCTTTAGATACTATTTATCTTCATCCTTAGATTCACACGAGAGCTTCAACAATTAAAGAAAATGGCAGACTACACATCAAGAGACAGAAGCAGTTTGAACGATTTCCTTCAATGTATTGGCCCAGAATACACAATATACACTTATTCGATGTTAAATGCAGGCGTAGACAAGGAGTCAATTCGTGGCCTTAGTGACGAACAACTTGAAAATGAATGCCGTATCGTGAACAGTATCCACAGACTTCGAATACTAAACGCCATTAGAGGTAAGGAAAAAATTAATAAACAGCCGGTACGACTTCCTTTGCTGTAACGTAAACAAAGCTATTACTGTACACAACATGCTACTTTATTTACGATTGTACTATAAACCTATTTTCCAGTAGCTATAAATATTTCGGTCTCTGTTCGTAAATCTTGAACCTCTTTATATTTATCAATTAAATCACTCAAATTTTTTTCATTGTTATATTTCTCTTTTTTGTGCTTTGCAGCATACGAAAGTACTCTCCCGAGTAAAGGTGAAGAAAACATGGAAAAAAATTTGGACGTATTCGTTAGTTATAGAAGATCTAACGGCTCGCAACTGGCCAGTTTACTCAAGGTCCACCTTCAACTACGCGGTTTTACTGTGTTTATTGATGTGGAACGACTAGAAGCCGGAAAATTTGACAACAATCTTCTGCAAAGCATAAGACAAGCCAAACATTTCCTTCTTGTTTTGACACCAAATGCTCTTGACAGATGCAAAGGAGATAATGAACAGAAAGATTGGGTGCACCGAGTAAGTTCTTTACCCTTAAAAATATTTATAAGCATGTAATTACCCTTAACATTCCGCCACGCTTGAATTCCAAAATCTTGAGCGACATGTCGTGTATACGCACTTGACATGGACACAAAAGTAGTTTACCAGTTAATCCACTAGGCAGGCACGTTTAGGCGCGATTGGTCCAATTCGCTATGGGTCGCCTAAACGCTATATATACTTAAGTCGTAGATCCCTGGTGGAAGATAATAAAAGCTGAGGACTTATCCCAGTCCTTTGACGCAAAATTGGGGAGACACCATACTGCTTTATTCTATATATTCGTATTATACATTTTGGATGTCGTAAACAAATTATATCATATTATTATTACGGTTTTTAGGAAATAGTTGCGGCTTTAGAATCACAATGCAACATTGTACCTATTACGGACAACTTTGAGTGGCCGAAACCGGAAGACCTCCCTACAGATATGCGAGCAGTTTGCCACTTCAATGGAGTGCGCTGGATCCACGATTACCAAGACGCCTGCGTTGAGAAATTAGAAAGGTAAATCGACATGAATGGACAGGACCCCAATTATGCTAAACTTAAAATGCGATAGTAGGCTCGTAGTTATGTCTCAATAGTAAAACTTTGCATACATTCGTTCTGTTTTATATGGCAGGATTTTAATTGGTAATATCATTAGACAATTCATTCTACTATACAATCCGGTACTTGACACCGCTAATCGTTGACATACTTTTTATGAACTGTCAAAAAGGATCGTTTCCATATATTTTGTATGAGATTAGTGATATGTCACGTCATTGCTTAATATCATCAATTGACCTTATATTTATTGGTTTCAATGTATGTAAAAATACAATATTGCAAATAAACAAAAGCGATAAATGAAACGACACATAAAAAAGGTGCGAATTTATAAAAATATGGTTTGGCATTTTATTGCGGGTGGTGGAAAGTACCGAATTAGCATCTTCAACCATTAAAATTTAAGTTGGACCTATCAGAATACTAAAATATGAGCCGTACCGTTTATAAACTGTTTTCGAGGGTTGTTACGAATCGTCTCACCAACAGGTTTGATGACTTCCAGCCTCCCGAACAAGTCGGATTCCGAAAAGGCTATAGTATCATAGACCACATCTGCCACTGTACTTAGCATTTGTGGACTATGAAAAGGTTTGCTTGAGACATGGGTAGTGCTACAATCTCTCCAGCGTTACCACATAGACCACCGCTATATCGAAGTGCTGAAGTGTTTGTGTAGTAAAAACAACATGTCGGTTCGAGTACAGGAAAACAGCACTAAACCAATTCTATTGCAAAGTGGTGTTAGGCAAGGAGATGTTATATCTCCAAAGGTCTTTACTAATGACATGGAAGACGCATTTCATCTCCTGGACCGGAATGCTGGTGATGACTTATGGTGCCGAGACATGGTCGCTAACTATTGGCCTTCTAAAGAGATTTGAAGTCACTCAGCGAGCGATGTACAGGGTGATGCTTGGAGTCTCTCTACGAGATCGACTCAGGAATGAGGAAATACATAGGCGGACTAATGTCACCGACATAGTCGTCCGGGCTGCCAAGCTCAAGTGGCAATGGGCAGGCCACATAGCCCGAATAGGCCAGGCCACATAGGCTGTTGGGGCAGAAAGGTTCTTGAGTGAAGACCACGTACCGGAAAGCGTAGCGTAGGATGTCCACCGGCAAGATGGACGGATGTTCTTATTACGGGCGCCGGAAAGCGCACCTCGGACCGGTACATATGGTAAACATTGGAGGAGGCCTATGTCCAGCAGTGGATGTCCAAAGGCTGAAATGATGATGATAGTATTGAGGCTATATAGATTCGAATTAGGCTAAAAAACTCGAGCAAATTCATCTGAATGCTTTAATGCCCCAATTTATCCAACAGACACAAGTTTCTCTAGGTAGGTCTGGAATCCTGGCGCTAAGGTTTAAATACTATATTTATGAGTAGGTTGTTAGTCATATAGGTTACTATATCACGCATATAGTTGTCTAACAATGACTAATATTAATGTTCTTTCACAACAGTTTTCTTCGTGGCAAGTCTAATTTGGCTAATCGCCTCGAAGGGCCCTTGCGGGGTCGAGGGGATGTCCAGACTCCAGGAACTGCAACTATGGGGCGTGGTCCACCAAACTACCAGAGAATGGCCTCTTGCGAGAGCAGAGGTAGTGACAAAGCAGATTGACTAGAGGCAACCATACACGCACTGCCGCCCGTTAGGTAAGCATTTCATAATTTCATTAAATAGGTACTTAAATTTTTCGTTTTTCCTTTGAAGCTAGATTTTCTGTATTAACATTATCTGAGTACCTTCAAAGAATTTTATGATATGATACTATATACTATGATTTTATATACTTCTTTTTAACATCATAGTCATTAATTCAGCAGCTTAAAGGTATAAGCTGCTAAACAAAAGCCATTGTAAAGTCTGCCATAGAGACTGATCTAGCTGCGCGACATCGACCAATCTACACCTCTTTGAACTCTCAACTTTATTTTTACAGACCACGACGGAGCCGCCAATCATCCTTAGAAAAAGCTTTGCCTGCAATCTCACAAAGCTGTGATCAGTTATCTAGTAGTAGCACATCCACAAATGCGTCCCCAGAGAAATCCCTATACAGCTTACCTGAAAGACTTTCTGAGAGTAGTGACAACTTGGACTGCACTGAAACAGATAAGACTTCACGCAGATGTAGAAGTTGCGAGGGCATACTGGAAGCGGACGAACAAGCACACACTCATCTCTCTTTGCCTACGCCATTAGAGGCTGCAACACAAACAAAAAGAAAAAAGAACTTCATGGACAGATGTGTGAACAAAGTGAGACTTTGCTGATAATGGGGTAAAAGTGTGTTTGAGCAAAAGAAGAGGAAAAGTGCTCACAGAGCGTGTATGGTCATTGACTGGCTTAATTGGACTTTTCACATTTGTGAATGTAATTTTAAAGTACAAAAGTGTGCACAATGTGTAAATATTTTGTGTATGCTAGTTAAAATTAGATAAGTTTTAGTTTGAACACAGCAATTGGTAATCTAAAATTATGTAATCTCAATGAGTGCATGTGGAAGATTTTACTGCAATGTGACAAGTAATTGCTACCCTGTCATGTTTCCAGAACATCACAAGAGGTGGCAATAATCTTATAAATATAATGCCAGTTTTGCTATTTTTGTATTATGGCAATTTGCTTAGCATTTTTATACACTGTGGCAATATTATTATTTTATCTCTCTCTATATATATCTTCATTCTCTGTAGAGTATCTATATAAGATTTATGAATGTATTTTTGTTTTAGTTCTTGCCAATGAAGTATTTGTGAAAGCAAAGATTATACAAAATTATGATTTGCGAATGTGATAGCCTAGATCTTTTACTTTAAGACTATGAAATTGTATAGTTGAAACAAATCAAAATCCACTTTAAAATCGAGATATTGCTAGTACCTATGTAATTTATTTTTCAATGTAAACTTTTAATGTTTAAATAAAATTCATATAAGTTTATTGAAAACTGTACAAAAAATATTCTAGATTAAACCTAGTTTTATAATTTAGTCATACATTTAACATGTTAACCATAATAAGTATATATACCATGTCGAAATTATATATTTATGTACTAGCTCTAACCACAAAATAAATGGTATTAGTAAAACAATACACGGCATACTTATTCATTAATCTTCCCCCTATAGTGTGACAATTGGAGAAAATATAAATTGGGTATGATACCCTGCATGGGGGGAAGCTGCGCTCGCCTTAGTATTAGTGTTGCATGAGCCGATACCATTCCCCCCCCCCCGAGGATACCTCTATTTTTCGAGATAAAATTTGAGGTTATGTCAGTACCCGAACAGTGAAACAGTACTATATAAGCCGCTGTTTTATGGTTTTGGAAGGGGTGGGGGGGAAGGGGGAACTCCCCCTTTTTAAAGTTACCCCCACATGGGTATTTATGTTTTCGAGGTTTTAGTAGTTAAAATTAAGTCAAACAGGTGTACAAAAATTATAAGTTTGGTTTTATTTTAATAGTAAAACTGTACTATATGAGCTGCACATATAGGGATTCTTTTTGAGGAGGTTAAGGACCCCCCTACCACTCCCCCTTCTGCGGAAACCTCTAGTTTTCGAGATCCTCCTATCTGTGTCGGGGTGCCTGGAATTAGATTTTATCGCCCGTGATTCAACCTATTTTGTAGATTCTAAGGTCTTACCTAACCTAGGCAACTGTTAACTTCAGCGCCTACACCTTTCTTGGAGCAGAGCGAGGACCGGAAAAAATAACCTTAACCTACTGAGCATGTACTCTATGAATTGTATTGTTTTCTTTTCCTTGGCGGGGGACTGCGCCCCCCTTCCCGGGGGCTGCGCCTTCACCGTCCCCCTGCGGTTTGTGTCGTGGCAAGATGGATGCGACGTGCGTTTCGATACTAAATGTGCAAAAAATTTTGATTTTAATTTATATCAAATTATAATAATACGATAATCTTGAAATAAATACAAAAATATTTTTAACTTTTACTGTTTCGTTAGAATGAAATAGTTATTATTATTGTAAACCATTAAAATCATAGTAATTTCATGCAGTTGAAAACATTACAAGTAAAATGCAACACAAAATAGTGCCATGACAGACCCAAAAAAAAACCTATAATTTTTTGATTTTTAATCATTAATATCTGAAAAACTAAAAATCTCCTCAACTTAAAATTTTACACAATTATACCTTATAGTGAGGTCCTTCAACCATAAGAATTTCAACACCCAACTCAGCGGCCCATATAGTACAGTTTAACCATAATATTTGACTTTAAGTGTCACAATGAATCACATAATCAAAGTTTGCAATAATATCTTTTTGGATTTGGTATTCCATAAATAAAATAAAGAAAATTGAAAAATAATTTAATTTCTTTTAAACATATGGTAAATTAGTCATAGTCCCATTACAATGTGACATTGTTTTGCTTAACTTAAAATAATAATATTTACAACAGCAACAAACCAAAGAAAAACGTAATTCATAAGAGAACTTCAATAGAAAAAGAGCACTCATCACAGCCAATAGTAACCTTTGAAGGCAATTGTTCACAATTTTTCAGCAAATAAGTTCCCCCACATCTGCAAGTATATGAATAAAAACCTTCCACTGAATCAAAATCCATATCCTTTATTGATATTGCTTCGTATAACAAAACTTCAGAGTGCTCCTGGCATGCTATTTCAGCGTCATACAGCTTACGAGCTTGAGGATCGCGTAGTGTTTCCCACGCTTCCCGCACTGATAGGAAAAGTTCATCATCACTAGAGGTATCCTGCTGTCTTTTATCTGGATGTAGTAATAACGCAAGACGTTGATAACTCTTTTTAATCTCATCCGTGGTAGCTGTTCTAGCACACTCAAGTATCTGATAGTAATTTGGAACTATCGTTTTATTCTCCATTTAAATTACTTACTGTACATATTTATAGCTAGGCCTAGATATCTACGTCTAAATAACGCAGGATTAAACAATTTCTTGAATAAAAAAACAAAATTAATTATGAAAAAGGTTAGAAAAGTGCAATTAATTCACTAACAACAAGTGATGAAGTAACATTTCAACAATTATGTTGAATTATGGCATAGAAGTTTGGCAGAAGTGTGTCAAACTTGTCATTGTCAAGCAAGGCAAGATGTCAAGAAAGAAGTGTAAATTTTTTTATTCGTTTCTTTTGGAACAGGCTAAGATTATAATGAATACTGCCACGTCGTTCGTATGTTTTAATTTAATTAGTTTTATGAATTCCATCCCTTTCCCACCAAATTTAGTAAAGATGTAGGACTTTACTAAAACCTTACGTGGACTTTTTGAGAGAATTCTTCTTCTTTCTAGTTTTTTTGAGAGAACTCAAAGTGACTGTTATATAATCCATTTCACTAAACACGTCCCGCGGCAATTTGTGACCATGTAAATTTTTAAGATTTAATTTTATTGATTTGGTTGATTTTGGACAGTTTTCAACTGCATCAGAGCGTTTGATAGATTGATCATAATGTCAAAAATTGTAAAAAGTTCGGTTCGAGGCTTGGAGGAATTGGCGAGTTTCGAGGATTCGAGATACTTTGCTAAACAAGGTTAAAGGCTTAGGTTAAAGGCGTATTAAAGGTGAAAGCGTTTGTCAAGCAGAACCAAAAAAAAAACAAAAAGATTTGATACCATCAAGGAAGTTAACCGGGAAGTCTCACTCAAAAGCGTGAATTTGTTCCGAGCGAGAGTTACATAGGTAGGGATGTTGTCTCCCTCTACAGAGGACACTAGGATGACCATCAAAGGTCTAAATATGGGATTGTCTATTATAATTTTATAATATTATAGTTATATGTTTCACACAAAATACATAAGCAAATAAATTACCATTTCAGAGGCAACAATTGTCAATGTTGAAAAAATACATTACGCAAACTAATGCTTTTATTTTGTATTGGAAACGAATCCTCATAAATATTCTGTTCAATGTTGTAACGATTCGTTGAAAATGTATACCTCCTTTTAAAATTGTTAGTAATTTACTACATGATGAGCTTCTTCCCTTTTTAAAAACTGTGTGTTTCTCTGGTTGAATATAAATCCAACCTATCCAAATCGATTTATTTCGATTGTTTAGATACACGTGCAATTATGATATAAAAAAATGGTGATTTTATTTCATTTAAGATTGCTTGTTTTCATTTATGACGACTATATGTGTAAGGAATTTAACATTATCCTACCTGTTTATGCTCCTTGGTGTACATGCCGTCGCCAGACAAACAGACACACAACCTTTCACATTGAAAACATGATAAAGATTTGTTTTACTTTTATTTATTTTCGGAAGACTTACAGCATAAATATTTATAAAAATAGTACTTAAGTTTAATACAAGTCGGAAGACTTACAGCATAAATATTTATAAAAATAGTACTTAAGTTTAATACAATGCTAATAATAAGTCTCCACCTTTATGCCGCCAAATACCACAAACCAAACAATAGAAAAAAAATATTTTTCCGTACTCAGTTTATTTATTTTCATTACTTTACGGTATGAAGAAATTACGGTAGGTGTGCAATTTTTGCATCCAGAAAAACTTATTTTTACCCATTGTTTTAAATGGAAATCTCTTGTAGTGTGTAACGGAAGCTCGAAATTTAGGTCTTATAAATCTTATAATTGATGAACGATTACGGTTTGAAGAACATGTCTCGGAAATCATGAGAATTTCCTTTTATAGGCTCAAGATTTTTTAGCTGGATACTACGAATAAAGCTGTGTGAATCGCTTATCCTATCAAAACTGAACTACACTGATACAGTATTCGGTGGATGTCTATTAGCTCGTACCAAAATGCTTGTGCCCGATATTGTTTTGCAGTACCAAGATTTTCTCACGTTTCTCCCACTTTAGATCAATAAAGCCTTCTTAACATGACTGGTCGGCGTACTCTTCATTTTGCCATACTTCTCTTTGGTGTCATCAATAGTAGAAAACCTTCCTATTTATTTAAAAAACTATAATTTTCACTTCGACAAATACGAATTGCACCACGTCTTCTATGTCCACGATATGTAACGACCGCATTACGTGGCAGCTTTCGTTACGCTGCCTCGAAATGTTGGAACAACCTACCACCTCCTGTACGAAACAGTAAATCAGTCACCTCTTTAAAGCTCAATTGAACAGGTATTTGATTGATAAGCAATGTTCAGGCCAGTAGCGGTCGTTTAATATATATCATTTTGTATGTGCATTATGTATTTATCGATAAAGATATAATATATATATATATATATATATATTTATATATCTCATCTTCATCGTAGTTCGTCTGAGGCTGGGTCAGCGGCTGCTTCAGCTGAATCCAACAAAATTCGTAAATATGCCAACCTGACCAACACAATTTTATTTGAACCTTTTGCTGTGGAAACGTTTGGACCGTGGGAACCATGTGCCCATCGTGTATATCGGGATTTAGTAAAACGTATAGCCGAATACACAGGTTTGAGGCGAGTAGGTTCCTTTCTTGGTCAAAGTTTAAGTTTGGCTATACAACGCGGGAATATTGCCAGCCTTATGAGTACTATGTCACAGACTAGGGACAGTGATCTGGGACACCTTTTTTACGTTTTGTAGGTTTCTTAGTTTTTATTAGTGTACTTAATATTTATTTTTATACAGTAAAGCTTAATATCAAAAATATAATATATATTTATTACTTATATTTAATAATATTGATATTTATATATGTACAAAAAATATTTTTGTATTTAATTAATAGTGTTTGTGTTATTGTTATGGTGTAGATTCACATTTACTACATATTTCGTTATTATTGTTATGTGTGGTTGGGTAGCGTTATTATTTCATTTTCTTATTATTATTTTTTCTCTTTGGTTCACCTGCAAAACAGCAGCTTGGCATTAGCTGAGTGGCCACCATTTTTGGTAGCATTATTAATATTTTAATATTAAGGAATAACGTGTAAAAATTTTATTGCAACAAATAAATATTTTTATTTCTTTCATCCCGACTGATGTGCCTCTCTTTCTTTGGAAAAAGAGGAATGGTTTTGAGTGTTCGTAGTTTACGGGAAAGCGTTCCGGTAAGCATAAAACTCCCAGTTATAACTTCTTAGTTTATTAATTCTGTGGTTCTATGTCAAATTGTCAATGACTCACTGTCAAATGTCAATAAAATAGTTTCAAATTGTCAATCGTTCCGAATTAGGAATTTAAATTGTGTTTTGTATATGATTAATAGTCGGTTTAATTCATAATAATAAATTTAGATTTTTCGCGCTTATCCAAATCGCCTCCAATCAATATTATATCAATAACTAAACTGGAATATATGTTTATTATTGAAGTGCAGCAAATTTATAACCTACAATGCCTACTTGGAATCAAATACAGTCGCAGCTAAGACACCCAAATAACCCTGTAGTATTCTTTGATATCACCGTCGGGACAACTGTAAGTTATGCACATACTTGCATCAAATGTAATATAATACATGTAATGAAATTGTTAATGATTGAGTCAACTTTTTCCACAGGAAATAGGACGAATGATATTCGAATTATTTGCGGATGTTGTGCCAAAAACAAGTGAAAATTTTAGAGAATTTTGTACGGGCGAATACAGAAGAGACGGAGTACCATTGGGATATAAAGGAGCCACTTTTCATAGAGTCATTAAAGATTTCATGATCCAAGGTGGTGATTTTGTTAATGTAAGTAAAAATTCCATTTTTCCAGTTTTATTAAATACTATAATTGGAAGATTTTATGACTAACCATTTGTTTTAGGGTGATGGAACTGGTGTTATGAGTATATATGGTGGGAGTACATTTGCAGATGAAAATTTTTCACTCAAACATGATTCACCTGGTTTACTTTCAATGGCCAACAGTGGGAAAGACACAAATGGTTGTCAATTTTTTATAACATGTGCAAAATGTAATTTCTTGGACAATAAACATGTTGTTTTTGGAAGAGTGATAGATGGTTTATTAGTTATGAGGAAAATAGAAAATGTGCCCACAGGACCTAATAATAAACCCAAAATACCAGTTACCATATCTCAATGTGGACAAATGTGAATAAAACATATTTTTGCATTAAGATTTTCTTTTAATTACGTATTTATATAATAAAAAGCTATGCTTTCGGATAACATAAATCAATAAATTATTATTTACAATGTCATACTTGGGATTATCACAATAAATACCTAAATGTACTATAGTAAACTATGTACACACTTGTAACATAAATTAATTAGAGGTGAACCTATATTGAGATTTTAGTCAACTTTTGATAGCATGGTTTTTAAGAAGTAAATTTCTTGGTTGCATTGTTGCTGGGCCATGCCTCCTGCCAACTTCTCTAATAAAGGCTCCTTCCATTTGCTTTGCAACTTGATCAAAAAACAAATTTGATAAATGTGAATGGAAGGAAGATTTGAATTCAAATGTTATTTGGAAATCAACAACACATGACTGCTGCTCTCTTTTTAATCCAGGACTAAATCTCCAAAGGGTAAGTAAATGGTGAAAGAGTTTCCCATCAGTACATTCTGCTTTCACCATATGAGGTCTAACTAATGTAACATTTGAAGTATAACTTTCATTAATTGGTGGGAAACCAACAATCAAGTCTGCTTTGAGATGAGTTGGTGTTTTAAGAAGCACTACTGACTTTTTACACCAAGGGACAAAATTGTAATAATTTTCCACATCAGAAACTACTTCAAACATTTGTTCCATTGTGTACCTGAAAAGATAATTTTAAATTACTTGTCTTTTGTTTTTACTTGTGTACATGTCCCTGTCGCAGAATGTCCTTCCTTTGTCAACAAGTATATTATTCAATAAGTATTATATAATCACTACATAGTATAAAACAATGTCACTATTTCTGTCCCTATGTGCGCTTAAACCTTTAAAACTATGACAACAGATTTTGATGCAGTTTTTTTAAATAAATAGTGATTGAACTCAGAACCCTTGGTGTAACAACCGATGTCTCAACTATTACACCAGACAAGTTGAATTAAAGATAATTATGTGTATTTACTGAAACATTTTTTTTAGAAACATAAAAACCATACTTACTGATATTTTTAAAACTTATAATATACATAATGAGTAATGACCTACTTGTATATATTTGACTTTTATTTTGTTATTTTGATTGAACATTTTGAAAATAATGTATTGGCTTAAGTCATATATTTTGTTAAAAGAAGTACATTCTGGGAAAAGGGCATTCTTTTATACTTATTTTATAGGAACCACACAAGCCAGTAATAAAAAAATAAAAATGCCTTTTATTTTTGTGATTACAAATATTAGTTTTTAACAGAACAGTTTACACCAAAACCCTCTTTCGAGGTAAAGGCCTCTTTCAGAGACTGCCACGCGTTTCTGTTTTGGGCCCTCCAAACCCAATTTGGACCTGCTATTTTCGCAATCTCGTCTGACCAGCGCGCCAGTGGTCAACCACTTTTTCTCTATCCTTCTGGACCCCTCCAAGCCATTATCTGGAACGTCCACTTCCTGTCCCAAAATCTGGCAATGTGACCAGCCCATTTCCGCTTCAGCTTTTGGGCCTGATTGAGTGCATCTATTACTTAGTGGTTTTTGTATATCTTTCAACACAACACAAGCCAGTATGAACCACATTAACTGAATGAATTGATGGTAAACTAAATACAGTGGATTTCATTTATTGCAACCTTGGCTTTCGGGACCATTCAGCTATAGTGACGTTAAATATAAGTCCCATGAATTAAAGCATACTATAGTATATACAAACAAATGGCTATAGCGACTTTTGATGTAACACAAGTTCAGTATAAGGGCCGTTTATATTGACTACTTTGTTATAAATTCTTAAAAATCTCATTCAGATGTTGGGACACAAGCTTTCTTATATTTTGTTTACATCCACACAGATGGCCAGCAATCTTTACTTTTTGTTAATAGATGTTTGATAGGTAATAAGTTAGGTATTTAAGCATGTACAGTTGCCATCAGATATATTTATTAGCAGACAAGGTGACCAAATACATCTAAACAGTATAAAAAGTCAATAAGTTCTATACAGTACAAATTACCATTAACATCTAAACAACAGTCACTTTATTAATATCTCAGCAAATGCTTGTCAAAAACATCTAAACAAACAACTTGTATCAATAATATCTGAACACTCATATCATTAAGATGTCATCAATGAGACATACAACATACCCAATATATAATGGGGTCCCCATTAACACTTTCCCCAATAATTTTTCTTGAAACCCACACAAGTGGGGTATCAATATAATATACCTTGAGGTTTCTTATATCATTTTAAATTTCATATGTATCAATATAAAAGTGTTCATTGTATTTACTGACTTTTCTTTTTTTCACAAAATGCCCCATGATATTGTGGTCAGGGACCAATTTTGTCCTTATTTGTATTCCATATTGATATTCAGAGTAGCAACTGTGTATAATAAACTTTGAATAAGTTTGGTTCCTTGACTAAATAATAAAATCTTCTAAACCAAATAATAAAATATAATATAGAATAAATAAATATAAACCATGTACATGTTGTGTTTTGATCTTTTTGTCTTTGCCTGTAACTACGAGGGAAGGTCAATAAATTCGCGGAATAAGCGGGAAGGGGGTTGAAATTAAACATGAAACTATTTTTCCTTTTCAGTATATTCTCCCTTAACCTTAATTCATTTTTCGGATCTCTCAAATAATTTATTAATAACATCGACAAAAAATGATTTATCTTGGCTATCAAAATAGACCGAAATTGCGGATTTGACTTCTTCATCGTTACCAATTTTTTTTTCCACGCAGCTCCTTTCTCATTTTTGGAAACAAATAAATAATAGTCGCTGGGGGTCAAGTCTGGACTGTAAGGTGGGTGGTTTAATTTTTCAAATCTGCATCGGTGAATGGCAGCCGTCGCGAAATGGCACGTGTGGACGGCTGCGTTGTCGTGCAAAAGGAGCACACCTTTTGACAGCTTTTTTCCTTGATAGCTTCTTTCAATTGAAGAAGAAGCATTGTACTGTCTCAAAAGTCATACCACGATCTTTATAATCGATCAGCAGAATACCATCTGTATCCCAAAAGACAGTCGCCATGATCTTTCCGGCAGATTGTGACACTTTAAACTTCTTTGGAGGAGGTGTGCCTTTTTTATGTGTGCAGTGGCATACAACTGCATCGATTCTTGCTTCGACTCAGGTTCATAGTGGTGAACCCAGGTTTCATCACCAGTAACTATCTGATTTATAACTTCGTCTTTTTTCTATCTACAGAGCTCCAAAAACTGGCAAGAACACTCGACATGCTCGCTTTTTAAAGTGGCGTGAGCATTCTTGGAACCCATCTTGCACTGACCTTAGTCATACTAAAATGAAGATGTATATTTAAAATACTTGTTTCGGATACTCCAACTATTGCTGCAAGCTGCTTCTTCTTCAACCATCTTCGAATATAAGTTTTTCTACTTTTGCAACGATATCTGGTGTGGTGGCCTCAATTGGTCGTCCAGAGCAGGGGTCAACTTCAATGGACTCTCTTCCTTGTTTGAAAAGTCCATGCGACTGGGCAGAGTCCACGTAAACTGCTAATAGCTCTTGAAAAAACGTCTGAGTGGATTTTCCTTAATAACGGCGCGTGTTCAATTTTCTCCATACTCACTGACTTCTTCCCAATTCACTTGTTTGCAGGTCAACAACTCAAAAGTTAATGACCCAACTTGGTTCAAACTTGGTATATATACTCTCTTAATGAGGTGCTGAACAAGTAACTACCTGGACGAGTAAACCAACCCCCTACATCCCCTCCATTCTGCGAATATATTGACCTCCGCTCGTAAATCTAGATATTACTTCCAAAGAACAGTGATCCCTTCATAGTAGTTATAACCAAAATCCACTTTTAGTATTATTTATTGTAATTTTGGCAATGATTACTCTCTAATATTTTGAAACTAAATTTTCAAGTTTGTAAAATATCATTTTTAGTGCTCCTGAACCTATAGTCCGTTTTTTATTCCCGTGGAGTAATTTGACAATCCCTAATGTCAAACTCTAAATTAATGATACCAGATTAAATTTAATAGTGCTTTACGCAAAACCGGTTTCAATCGAAAAATTCGGCTTTTATTACTGGAGACAAAAAATGATCTCCATCCGTTGATGGAGATCAATTCGAAACTAAGTCAAATAGTCACAAATCGAATTCAGTAATTTTAATGTTTAATTTTATACCGTACGTTATACAATTATTAGACTTTTCCAGGTGAAATCATGCTTAGAAAATGCCTGACATTTTTTTTATTAGCGCACGAAATTTATTTAGTTAAAACCGTAGGTTTTATTTTAATATACTTACGTAGTAATCCCTTATTCTTAATATTATAAAGGCGATTGTTTTACGCCTTAACTTCTGAACCAATTTTGATCAAATTTAGTACAGAGATAGTCTAGAGCCTGAGACGGTTTCTTTCTATTCCGATGTTATGATGATAATATTAGTATGTATATCTATTATTTTTTGTCGAAGGGAAAAAGTCTGCATGCCAATTTTTAGCTTCCTACCGTGAATACTACGAAAAGTCCTATTTTGTTACCCCACTTTTAAGGCTTTAGGGTAAACTACTAGTAAACTTGTGAAAATGCAAATGATGCCATCCGCATACAAAATTTTAGCGTTCTACTTCAAAAATTGCGGAACGTTCCATACAAACTTCCGACCGCCATTTAAGAGAAGTGGGGAGCGAAAATTAAATAAAATGTAGCGTTAAACCTATTCTTGGTTACTATCTATCACCATACCAAAGTTCAATGGAAACCGTTCAGCGTGACAAACAGACAGACAGTGTTACTCATCGTTCACATTTCTAATATTAGTACGGATATCGTGAAATTTTTTTACAATGAAAATATAATCAATAATTACAAATGTTTATATTCTTAAAATTAAAACATTATGTTTTAATTTTAAGAATTAATTTAGTCTAAGTACCTATTTCCATGTGAATATCGCGGTCACGTTTCGTTCCATACATCCCAAATTTCATTGAAACCGGTTCAGTCGTTTTTGGGGCCCTAGTAAATGAAGAAATAAACATCTACCTTTTTGTAACGATAAATATTAATTGGAAAGGTTACCTTCATTTACCTTTGTTTCTCACAAGATTTGCAACGAGACTTGTCAATACTGGTCACCCAATTGTTTTGACACATATTGACCTAAATTTTCATAAGAAATATGTGGAAATCATTTATAAATCAGGAATTTATATCACATCATAAAATAAAATCGTTAATCTCTAATTTACTGATTGAAGTACATCACTATTAAAAAATAGTCAGAACTGTGCAACACTGGAAATGTCAAATTACTCCATGGGTAAAAAAAGACTATAGAGATGTACATAGGCCAATCCTAAGCCCCTACTACCCTAGATTGGGAGGTGGAAGTTTGTTGCAAATAAATACATCTGTGCCACAGGCCTTAAAAGAGGGGGGAAGTGTTATTTGAGACTTTTCACAGTTTTCAAGGTAGAAATTGATGGAAAGGCCTTTATTATTATCTACAGTAGCCATAAAACAATAGGTATTCTGTTTTCATAACCACATCATGGAAACTGTGTCACCACAAATTTAAGGCAAGCAAAGCTGCAGACAAAATCTAGTTCAATATAAATTATCGAAAGCCAATTAACTAGTTAGCACATTTTGGGTGCAACATTGCGCCAAATTTTCCAATATTATTATCTTATTTGCCAATAGAACTTACCCCACCAACTGTCTTCCACAATATTCTCTGGTTCTGCTTTGTTGTGGCAAGCTGAAGAAATTGCGTTTTTGCCCTGCCACATGACAGTGACCGTGAACGTTTTCGTTTTGTCTATTTACGTAATGACCCTGAAAACTTCAGGAAATTTTATTATGATAAGAAGTAAGGTTACTCTAATAAGGACACTTCATTAATTTTTAATTGTTTGAACCACTTACTTGACAAACGCGGGTTTCAAAAATATTATTCTCGGAACAACTAGAAAGGACTTTGTTAAAACCATTATATTCAACGTGGTATTTTTTATCTTTTAGGTAAACATAAACCACCGTACATCTTTACAATTGTATGTACATATTGTTTACTTTTATACCCTTTTTAATGACGTCATACATTCTTTAAAATTCAATTTATCGCACAAAATTTTGTGGACAACTAAGAATGCAAAATATTTGACTTGGCGGGTGATGGATCAAATGAAGCAAATGTCGTGTCTTGCAAAATCCAATGTCATTTTGACATATGATTCCTTTTTTTCTTTTATTCGTTACATTTAGAATAGGCTAAGATTCTAGAGTACACTGTCTCATCACTCGTTAATATTTGTTTGTTTGATTGATGGTAAAATGAGTAATAAACATAATAATGATGAGTGATGATCATGATGATATATGAATACTCTAATAGTGTCTAATAGTTTCAGTAAAGATGTGGGACTGTATTGAACCTTACGCGGACTTCTTGAAGGGAACGTTGTACTGTTTTGTTTCATAAGCCAATACTTACACTTGTTCACGAACAATTAATGGTTAATAATTAATAATTCACGATTATTACACATTTAATTTGATCAAACACAATGCTTTGTAAATAAAACAAAACCTATTTATCCTTAGACTGAGAACAAAATCGACGACATACACTTTCCGCGCCAAGAACCCATTATTGATATTGTTATGAGTCATTGGAACAGGCTAAGGAGTGCTACAATACGCCTTGTCGCATTAATCAATCAAATTTTTTGTGTGTTGATTAAACTTAGTTTCATTCATCACTTGTGTTGATTTGATTCCTACTTTAATAATGCCTTACACTTAAGTAAAATGGCAGGCATGGCTCGATATTCTATAATTTATCTATGACGTCTGTTTCACAAAGTAGTCCGCGGCGATTTGAGGAACTAAATTTGAGAGATCGGCCATATTGGCGTTTGCTAATTTAAGAATTTCTTTGTTAAAGATTACGGTGAGTTCCTAGGTGCATCAAAGCCTTATATAGATTGTTCATGATACCAAAAGTTGTAAAAAAATTCGGTTCAAGATATTTTATTTAAAGCGAAACCGTTCCGTGGTAACCGGAAAAAAAATCAAGGTGATTTAATACCGTCTATCCATTTTTGCACGAGCCTCGCCGCCATTTTAGGTTTTTTGTAGAGTTGCCATATAAATATTTTTTGTCGATTTAATTGGATTTTAACTTTTGAACTGTCTAATTTATTATAAGAGACAACATTTAACAATAATTAAGACGTTACCGAAATTAGCTATCTTGAATTAAATGAAATTACTATTATTATCGTAATTTAATTGCAAACGGGCCGGAAAAAACATACAAGCAATAAAAAACGTAAGAAAGCGGTTCCTGATAAAATTGTTCTTCAATGCGTTCCCTTGGGGAATCGCGTTCTTGCGAGATCTTAGCCATTTTTAGCGAGATTGATCTCAAACTAAAAAAAGACACACTTTGACATGTAGCGAGCGATGTGATTATAATACATATATAAATATTGCCCAACTGGCGTGTGGAACCAAATTTTGCTGCGAACACTTTTTGAGTTAGATTGTGCATCTATTTAGTTGATTGTTTATCTAATGTAATGGCGCACTGATTTGCAGTTGGCGCGCAAATACAGTTATGAAATATACCCAAACATAAAATCATCATCGTCATCAGCTCATTAAACCCGACCCACCGAGGGGCACGAGCCTACCTATAGGGTGTTTAGGCCTTAGCCGTCCACTTCACGCACAACCTTTAAAACTCTTCGCAGGCGTTCGCAGGTTTCCTCATGATGTTTCTTTCACCGTAAGAGCGTCGGATCACGTACATATAATTCGAAAATTCGAAAACACATTGGTACGTAGCGGGATTTGAACCTTAGCCCTCCCACATCAGTCCACACCATTAAGCCACCGACATATGCGAAGAGGCCCCAACAACATTCGTAATGCGTTGTTATATTGCATGCGCAGAGCTTCGTATGGCCGCTGCGCATACTTCACTCACAAGGCGTACATGTATAGCTGCTGGCAGTACGCCCTAGATAGGGTGTTTTTGACCTTCACTGTACAGTACCGTAGGTGAACCTGCGAGCAAGCATGTTGCAGCGGAGAGATAACGCCCAAGACGAAGACGACGCAGATATTGAGCGGGCGCGGACCCGCTGTTAAAAAGAAAATATTGAATGTGTAGGCAGTATACTCTAGAGTTATATCATAGAAATATGACTCTCAATCCTTACACGATTTTGCGTAGGTGAAAATGAGACATCAAACTGAACATAGTTCTCATAATTAGCAGGTCGTTACATCTGTCAGTGGACTCAATACAATGTTATTGGACTTATTTAGCATACGACTAAATTCAAAATCACATTTTGACATGCATTCTTAAAGATTGTTAAAAACAGTTTGACACCTTGCTCACATGGCCGGATTATAGTACTGTCAGTGGTTTGGCGGCTCCTGATTATAAAAAAAATATTTTCTGTTTAATTTGCGCTCAGATAGTGTATTTATGGTTCCTAGTCAGATAGTGATTTATCTTTATGTGTGCTCGTTCCTTTTGAAGTGTTTTAGGTCATAAAAACATGTCTTGTGTAATTGACGGCTGTTATTGACATTCGGGAAGGAAAGAAAGCAGTGGTGAAAAGATTCACTTGAATTCGTGAGTTTTTGATTAATTTTATATCAATTAAATCAGGAAATGTGTGTAAACTATAATATAAATGTTGCTAACTTATTGTTGTACTTTTCAAATAAAAGCCTAAATGTCTACTTTTTCTCAGAAAAATCCTAATTACATTTTCTAGGTAAACATGTCAACTAGTGATGTGGCTTTTACATATCGATATTTTAGTTAGGCTTTTCGGGGAAGCAACATCAGCAGATATATTAAGGTTTATTATAATATTACAGTTCTCCAAAGTATGAAAAGATGAAACAAGAGTGGATAAGACGATTCAAGAGACCCGAATGGAACTGGAAGACCCACAGCAGGATATGTTCTAAGCACTTCTGCCCCGACAATTACTTGCACGATGAATTTTCTTCTAAAAGGAGATTAAAATTTGATGCTGTACCTTCATTCAATTTGTCCGAAGCTAATCAGCTTTTGGATCCAATTCGGTATTCTCCACCATCCGCAATAAAATACCAAACCTTATTTTTATAAAAGCGCACCTTATTTTATATGTCGTTTTTATTGATCACTGTTGTTTATTTGCAATATTGTATTTTAAAATACACCGAAACCAATAAATATTAGGTAAATTTACAAAAGTGAGCAATGACGTCACATATCAATTATCTCATACAAAATATATGGAAACGTTCCTTTTACGTCATAAACTGTGAACCACTTTCTTTCTCATATTAATGACTGTGTGTTCACGTCTGATATTCCTCAGTACCTAAAGGCAAAAGTTTTTGACCAGTGCGTATTACCGTATATAATAAGATCCATCAAATAGTGGAGATATACAGGTACATCTTTGAGGTGTTTAATGTGATGATGCTAGGTCACTTTACTTGCTACAGCCCTAGTCCTCATCTTATTTAACGGGACGATATCTATCACTGCGTACCTACACTAGTACCTACCTAGATGACTCAGTATCGAGTCTCCACCTAGTAAATCTGATTTTATCCTTAAGAGAAACCCCGAGCATAGCCCCCTTTATTGACCGTTGAGTGACATATAACTAGGGAACCAGTTTCGTAGTCCGTGTCTATGTCTCACCTGTGTATGTTGGTACGTGTAGGACGCATTGCTCAGACTTTTGTTTTTAATCGTCGACGTGAAGACCTGACGTAACTTGTTAAATGCCGCCCAGCCGAACTGATTCCCCTTAGTTTCCCTCACAAAGTTGTTATGGCCAAGTTTAATAGTTGGTCTAAGGAAACTTATTCTTGCACAACCTCGAGAAGGACGCCATCGAAGCTTACATAATAGTAATCCCCGTGAGAATTGAACCCACGACCTCCATATCTAAAACCAAATATTTCATACCTACGCTCGAGCACATTATGTATGTATGTGCGTATTTTCAGATACAATAACTATCGATAAAATATAATAATTCATTCCCATCACTTGCAAATTCATCAATCAAATCAAGTTGTGACAACGTACCAAGTAATGAAACGACTCGTAACACATGTCTCTTTCTCACACACTATTAAATACCTTAAGGAAAAAAGGAATGAAGATATGCAGTGCAGTTGTTATCAAGTCGTCCTTCCATGTCTTTTGGTTCCTAGGGTTATATACTTTAGTGTATAACAAAAAAAAACTGCCACTCGTCAACTGTCAATGTCATTTTAAAATGACCCTGACCACGATATAGCGATACTATATTTTAACACGTGCTTTTCTGTGCGTTGTATTTATGATTTAAATTAATTCTTTCAACTATGGGTCGTAAAGCAAAGTTCGATGAAACAAAAAAAGTGAAAAAAGGACCAGGAAGGAAAGCCAGAAAGCAGCCCAATCCAGTGTTTAAAAAGAGTCTTCGTAAGTTACAGCGCGCACGCTTATTTTCTAAGCAATGGTCACTTAATTTATTAACCAAGCAATAATGTATTGTTATAGCATTGTTTTCGTGAGTTTTATTTGCTTTGTACATAATATTAGTTCGTATACATAACATTTTATTTCCCATTTTAACCTTAAAAATGAAAATATTGCTTTTTAATTGTTTTTAGTAGCTATTTTTATAAATATTGAAACTTTTTTATGTTTGATCTTATATACCTGTTAATTGCTTTCCTATTGAATATTTGCACATTTTTGTACATATTTGACAGAATGCAAACTGTCTAAAGTACTTTTTCAGCAGCGCCATATTTAACACATTATTTTATAACTCGCATGCATACATGATCAATAATAAGAATAAGAATAGCTTTTTATTTCTCACTTTACAAGTACACAATAAAGTTATTACATAAATTAGTTAAGTATAAAATCATGAGTTGCCGATTTTTGAGGGTAGGCCTCCCCTATCTCCTTTTCCCTATCTCTGGCTTTATCCCTTGTTTTCAAGGCCACAATCCAGTCTTTATTTGTCTTTATTATTTGGTGCGCTCTTTTGACAGATGACTGTTTTGAGTTCCTCTTCAATAATTTTATTTTTGTACTTTGTACTAGGTATTTGTTTTCTAATTAATTTATAGAGTGCACTGGGCTCATTTCTTTCAGATCTTATTTTGTTTGCTTTATACTTATGTGTGTTTCTCTTTTCTTTTTAATTATTTCAATGTTTTCTGGTTCTGAAGGGTGTTGGTCACATTTCTCTGTGGTGACCAGCCATATCGGAGAAACATTGTTTTATAGTATATTGGCAAGGTTCAATAGTACACTCGCTTCGCTCGCTGGCCTCGCGCGTATTTTGTCACAGTTCTAACCTAACCAAACTTAGTGATACTACGAGGTTCCTTGTACAAATAAGAGAACTAGTATCATCTATGAGAACTTGAACGTTTACACAAAAATCCATTGTTCGCATTTATGTGATCATTGTCTGCAGACTGTAGTATCTGTATCAACCAGAAAAAACTCCGATTTCATTTTGTTCTTTGCTTTAGTCATTTCTATTTCTATCACTATGTGATGTTTTTTTTAGTAAGACCCTAGCAATTGTTTATTTTATTTAGTATTTTCAATGATAAATGCATAAAAAACCAAAACCCTAATCTTTTTTATATATTAAAGGTGTAAAATGCTACATAGCCAATTTTTTTAAAGTAACATGCATAATTGAAAGAGAATAGCAACATTAACAATATTTATTTACTAAATAAAATTTGTTCAGATGCTAGGAAACGGCAAAATTACTCAAAATGGCGTAAAAGTAACCTAACCACTCCCGTTTTTCGTAAACTTTAAGATTTTTTTTCTTAAAAAGTTTTAGTTTCTGCAGATTCAAACTCACAGGATTACATGTTATATCAAGATATATTAACAAAATTTAAGCTCCTAGCTGACCCTAATGTTTTAAAGACGAGCCTCCAGTCTGTGTATGTAGGTAGTTTTAATGGTTACTAAGTTTGTTGTTTTCTGTGCTGGAGTTCGATCTAAGGCGAAAAAAATCTTGTCTGTTGATTTTTCTTGGTGCTGCTTTGTTAACACTTGGTGGTCTAAAGGTGATGTTGATGGTGATCTTTTTCTTTCATAATGCTTGTCATAACAAATAAATGCTATTTTTCCACTCTGTTCCTTTTCTCTGCTCCTGTTTTATTTTATTTAATTCACTCCTTATTTTAGGACTTCTATTGGGTAGTCTTCTGTAGGATATATGTTTGTGGGAAAGTTTTTGTTGTTTCTAAGAAGCTCATACTTGTGCCATGTCAAGGTAAGTTTTATGAGTATAGGTCGCTTTTTGGGCTCAGATTTCTGACCAAGTCTTCTTATCTTTCTCTGACAATATTTAAGATATCAGTTACTGATTTTCTTAGTTCAGTTAAGTTCTTTTCTGTTTCTGCTACTGGATGAAGTATTATTCCTTCTCTCTATACAAAATATATCTATGATCATACTGATGGCAAATATAATTGTTACAACATGATGCAGTTGTATTGTGTTGCTAAAGATTAGAATTAAAAAGAATGGATTGTGTACTGCCCACACTGTGATAAATACATAGGGTATTGTTGAATAGGTAGCTCAAAAATGTTATATGTGTGTGAAAACAGTTTTTGGATGCAACCATTTGCTTACGAAATATGGAGCTTAAAAGTGATAAGTTTTAGTAAATTAAAAACTAGTGCTGGGAGCAGTCTGAACCAAGATCTATTAGTTTGTTTGTGTATGGTATGAAGTGAACAAGACAGTCAGGACACACCTGATGGTGATATGCCTGACCATGGCAAAGCAGCATTGAAGGAGACTCCGTCAATGCCCATTGCGCCCGTCACCTAAGTCAACAGATGCTAGGTCTCTTATGCCTGGTAATTTTACTAGCTACAGTGCTCTTGTCCTGAAACACAAAAGTGCATAGTATTCTTATTTCACAGGACGATATCTTGCACTCCAGTGGTACCTACCTAGATGTCTTAGTATAGAGTCTACCACCAAGTATTGCAGATGAGTGACAAACAATTTCTAAAGTCTCCAAAAGGTGACTCAACTTTACAAATACTACATATACTGTAGTGTAATTGTTTGTCTCCCACCTGCAATACCATGAAAAGTATTTGATTTAAATATCTATTTTATCATATTATATAACATACAATATTGATTAATTGTTTGCAGTTGAAGATGATGCTGAGCCCAAGAAGCTTAGTCACAGGCAAAAGCAGAGAGCTGCCAGACGTGTTAAGAAGAAGGCAGAATTAGTTGAAAAGAGGAAAACTTTGAAACAGGCCAAGAAAAATGTTGCAAAACAACAGGAAGTTGTTCAGGAAGATGAGAGTTCAGAAGAAGTTCAAGGTAAATATATATATTTTTAAATATACATATTAGTATTAAGCTTTTAGGCCTCAGCCGTGAATTTTGCGGTCAGTAGGGTGGAAGCGGCGGCGGCTCGGTACCTAGTGGGGCGGGCAAAGCTGAAAGCGTAGTGTTGTGTTTGTAGTTATGCTGTGGAGATATTGCTTATTTGTATTTTTTTACAGATAACCCCTTAGGCTGTAATAGAAATAATGATAAAAAACCTATTAAATATATTTTTTGTAATATTTTTTTTGAAACCATGAGGCTTTTCTTAAATACAGATTATCATAGCTTATTAATCCACTAATTTTTTTGGTATCTTACAGGTTTTACTGATGATAACAAAGAATGGTTGAAACCAAAGCAGAAGGTAAAAAACTAAACCATCTAAATACAACTCTGATAGTGACAGTGGCCATGACGAGGGTTCTGAAGAAGAAATTAGTGACAATGAAGAAGAAAGTGAAGATGAAGTAAAAGATGATGCTAAAGCTGGAAAAGGAAAGTCAGAAAATTACAAAGTAAGCAAATTTTTCCTTATTTAAGTAATGAGTTTATTTACATTTAGGAAGCTTCTTCAGTTTTGATTAATGATTATAATAATTTGTCTTTATAGGTAGGAACTCTAGATGATTTGTTTCAAGATTCCGATAAAGAAAATGGAGATGTCTCTTCAGAAGAAGGTGATACCAGTTTCAATAACAAGGCTTATAACTCTGATTCAGATGAAGATAAAAGTGATGATGGAGATGATGATGATGAGGATGATGATATGCTACCAATTGAGAAGGCAAATATAAAACTCAAGAAAAAGCAAAAACAAGACCAGAAGCTTGCTGATGAAGAAATGCAGTTAAATATTGCAAAGCAGGATGTGTTTGCTTTTCCATCACAAGAAGAATTAGAGAATCCCACAAGCTTGCAGGATGTTCATCAAAGAATCAAAGATGTTGTTACTGTTTTAAGTGATTACAGTAGACTTAAAGAAGAAGGTAGATCTAGGTGTGAATATACAGATCTTCTTCTGAAAGATTTGTGTATGTACTACAGTTACAATGAGTTTCTCATGGAAGTTCTTATGCAAATATTTCCAGTACAAGAATTAGTAGAATTTTTGGAAGCAAGTGAAATAGCTAGACCAGTCACAATCAGGACAAATAGTCTTAAAACAAGAAGAAGGGATTTGGCACAGGCACTTATAAACAGGGGTGTGAATCTGGATCCAGTCGGCAAATGGAGCAAAGTAGGCTTAGTTGTTTATAGCTCAACAGTTCCAATTGGTGCAACACCTGAATATTTAGCTGGTCACTATATATTACAAGGAGCTTCGAGTTTTCTTCCTGTTATGGCCTTGGCTCCCCAAGAAAATGAGAGAATCTTGGATATGTGTGCTGCGCCAGGAGGTAAAGCATCACATATTGCTGCTATCATGAAAAACACTGGAGCATTATTTGCCAATGATGCCAACAAAGATAGGACCAAAGCTGTTGTTGGTAACTTCCATAGATTGGGTGTAGTTAATGCTATTATATGCAACTATGATGGTCGCCAATTTCCGGAGGTAATCAAAGGTTTTGACAGGGTTTTATTGGATGCGCCTTGCACTGGCACTGGAGTGATTGCAAAAGATCCAAGTGTCAAAACTACTAAAGATCAAAAGGATATTCAGAGGTGTTTCAACCTTCAGCGACAACTTTTATTGGCAGCTATAGATTGTTGCAATGCTAAATCAAGCACTGGGGGGATATATAGTCTATTCAACATGTTCTATTTTACCAGAAGAAAATGAATGGGTAGTCAATTATGCACTTAAGAGAAGAAATGTGAAGTTGGTTCCAACAGGATTGGATTTCGGTACTGAAGGCTTTGTGAAATATAGACATCATAGGTTTCACCCTTCACTAAAATTAACTAGAAGATTTTACCCTCATACACATAACATGGATGGTTTCTTTGTAGCAAAACTCAAGAAATTCTCCAATGTCATTGTAAGTATTATTGTGTGTCATAAGTAAACAAACATTTTATAACATTTGGGTTTCAAAAAGTAGTAAACAAAAATCGTAGTAATCTACTCGTATTTTAGTTTATAAAATTATTTATAAGTATAGAATCAGTAATCTTATTACTTTTAACATATTTTTCAACAGCCTGAAGCTGTAGTAGATGATGCTGATGAAGAAAATGAAAACAATGAAAATATCACCCAAGAAAATGGTGACCAGTCAGAAATAACAGATTCCCATGACAATAAACAAGCAAACTTAAAAAGGACTGCAGCAGGTCCAAAAGCAACTGAGCCGCCTAAAAAGAAAAATAAACAAGACGAACAAAAAAGGTATAATCAATGAAATTCTCTAACCTATTTTATATGTAATAAATGTACCTAACCATAAATTTCATGGAAGTCTAGATGGCATAGAACATTTTAAAATCACGCATATATTTTGTTTACATAGCAGGTGAATAGTTCGAATAAACTTTGGTCATACTTTCTCGACTAATCTATTTTTATGCTAAATGGTTTTATTTCATTGTTTTTTTTATATTAAACAAATACAGAAAAAAAAACGCTTGTAAGGGACTAGTCTCTGAGCTAGGCAAAACCTGTATTATGAGGCATCAGGTCCCTATTTGCAGGGTGTGGAAAATAAAATATTATTTGAGACACTAATTATGATATCTTGCAAGAAGAAAACTTAATTGTTAAATAAAATAGACTTATGTAATTAAATAAGGTTCTATTTTAAACACTTAACAGATACAGACAAAGCACAAACAGAGTGTTTAAGGGAGTGGATGACACAGTGAGCGCGTCAGACATTATTGGCGACTAAGGTTCACATGGATAATATGAATATATTCACGCTTCTCCCTGCATGTTTACCCGCAATACCATTAGATATTCTCGGGCGATGACCGGCCGCCGCGCGATACAATATTGCCTTATTTTTCTAAAATAAAAGTAGGCTAAGTTTTAAAAACACATTTTTCGCCACGCTATGAACGCTCGAACACAAAACGCCACACTATGAACCCATTACCGTGCCCTGGACGCCACAGCACTAATCGTTTTTCCAGTGCGAATCTTAATTTCGAAAATTTTTTACGACAAAATAATCGAGACAACATTAAACATCGACATGGCTCAATTTCGACAATACATTAGATAGACATGTCATCACTCCGACCCTACTTTACTCCGACATAATGTTTGTTCGACAAGACTACTAGGAAATTACGCGAGTTCGACAACAGTATACTACGACAACGATTCTTCACCGACATGGCTTTACTTCGACTTACGCTACACAAACACGCTAAGCGTGGACACTATGTTAGATCGACACTACGGATTTCCGACGAAACCATAAAAATAAGTCTAACAAGAAAAATACAGTTTGCGTAGTTTTATTTAGAATAAGGAATCTTGTTCTAGATTGCCTAAATTTATTTATTGGTCCTTTTATTTTGTAAAAGGCTAGGTATATTGTTATATTTATAGTTACATGTTATAGTGACGTAGCAATATGCTCATGCTTTTGACTTTGTACACTGTTTGTTTTGTGTTGTTTTATGATGTCGAGTTATATTTTGTCGTAGAAAAATTTGTCGAAATTTAGATTTGCTCTCTCGTTTTTCAATACGTTTATTTCACATTTTTAAGAGCGCGATTATTGTCACGTTTAGATTACGTTGGCGTACAGGACACGCGAGTGCTTCTCATGTATAGACGACGTTGGCGGTCAAAAGGTTAATGCATCGACATGTATAATAGTAATTGTAGTAAATAATATTAATAATTTTACCTGTACATTTTTTATTCCCAATAGGGATGATGACAATTTTTTTTTCTGCTATGGTATCGATGGATCGCTTAATAATAGAAACATTGGTAAAATAATGACTATGCATTAAAACTCACAGAGGTTTTCCAATTCTAAAAACATTAATGGACTTTCCCAAAAAACGCTTCATACAAATGGCTACTTAATTGTGACGCCTTTGTAGTTAGTATGCATAATTTATGAATTTTGTACTACAACCAAATTGTATTTTGCGTTTATTAGAATGGTTTTAGCAAAAGTTGCTATAAATTGTATTTACATTTTTTGACAATTAATGTACTTCAAAAATGGGCTTGCCCACCTTAATTTGAAGACTAATAAAATTCATGAATCATTTTCGAGCTCAGAGTTAGCACATCGTTATTTTTAACCCAGATTAGCAATATTATGAAATTGAAATGATTGAAAGATGAAGTTCTTACGATTCCAGGACCGTCATCATGCCTATTGATTGCCTAGATAATTTGTAAAATAACTAAGTGGGTATGCATCTAACAAGGATTAAGTGGGCTCTCATAGAGTTGATTTCCGCTGTACAAGACTGCTTATATATTGATCTCAGGATATGATATCAATAATAGACTATATTCAATGCAAAAAGTCTCGTAATCGGTGCTATGAATGACTCACGCCCAAATTACTGGACTATCGATTATACGCAATGCATGTGCTTCACCAATACACAATGCGCCTATTAAAGTGTTGATCTATAGTGTAAATTGTTTTTTTTTTAATTAATGATGGGCTTGCTCTTGACCTCCGTCAAGTCAGTGGAAGAGATGTGCTCTAAGAAAGAGCGAGCTTGCCCAGAAAAAGCCTATGTACTTGGTTTTTAAATATCACAGGGTTGTATGTACATTGTTAGAAATCAGAAGTGAAACAACTTTTTTTAAAAATAACAATTTAATGAACCTAAAATAGAATTTTAACAATTAAATAAATGTACTGATTTTATCACCGATTTTAACAAAACAACTACCACCAAGACACTTTATATAACAAAAGGGGTCACCAAATGCACTATGATACGTCCTTCTAGTACGACGGCTGCCCGTAGAAAAAGAGAGCCGGCTATCTTTGCACCTCCTTATATAGTATGGCCTAGACTACCCACACCACTTCTCGTTTCATCTTCTACAATATTATATGTACATATAATAATAATGATCATTAATTTATAACAATTATAACCCAAGTATGATACAGAGTAAGTCATTACAGGTACAATTTAAATAAAGGGTGTACGATATATAGTTGCAGCAAAAAGTGAACCCTGACGTAGGAATTAGTAAATTTACTGTAGTTTTGGTGTCAATTTTGCGCTGAGGTGACGGCATTCGTAAACAGTGCAAGTGTGAGAAATAAACGACATGCGCCGTCTCTTTTGCACGTTTTACTACCCCGCCTGTCATGAGTCTTTGCGTGGAGTTTAATTAAACATAACATAACATAGCCCACAGGATTAGCAAGTTGAAGTGGCAGTTGGCAGGGCACATAGCCCTTGTAACTCATAGTTATGGTGGCGGGTAGCAGATAGACGTCAACTGCTAGGGGATGGTCCGCGTGGAAATCATTAGTGGTGGCCTTCATTCAGCAGTGGACCTTTAGGCTGTAATTATGATAATGATAATATTTTGAAATACTGGTTAGAGATGAGATAAGATAAATGTAGACATTTGATAAGAACGATAATGAAAATTCTGAATTACCATAATTATTAATTCTTTATTTAACTGTTGTTCTAGAGAGCCAAGCAATGTAACAGCATCACCAACGAAAGGTAAAAAAAATAAGAAGAAAAATAAAAATAAACAAAATGTAGAAGAAAACGCATCAAATGTGCAGCAAATAAATAAAGCAGAAGATCTGCCAAATGTAAATAAAAACCAAGAACATAATAAGGCGGGTAAAAGAAACAAGAAGAAAGGAAAAAACAATGCAACCAAACAATCACAGAACATACATAATAAGGAAGTGAAAACTGTTGCTGAGTCTAAACCTGTACAACAAACCAATTCAGTTACAAATAAATCTGACAGTCAGGTTGATACAAATCAAAGTCCTAATAAGAAAAAGAAGAACCGAAAAAGTAAAAATAAACAGGCTCCAAATACAAATTTAAAGAAACTGCAAAGTGTGAATAATAAAGATATTAATATCACTGAAAAAGTGCAAGTGGAGGTATCGAAAAAATTAAAAAATTAACAAAAAAAAGAAAAAGCAAATAGGTCAAATAAGTGAAAAACCTAAACAATCTGATAATAAGCCGAGAAATTTGGGCAAGAATAAAAAGTTTATGAAAAAAGGAAATTAATAACATAAGTAATTTAATTGACTTCATAATATAATAAAGTTATATAATTTTATGTTTTCATAGTCTTTTTCTTTAATATAAAAAAACAGCTGCCGTTACAGTGCGATAGTTGATAGCCACTATCGCCAGTGTCCGGTAGTATTCACCACCGACGGGTGAGGTTGGCTTGTGGCCATACCGCGCGCCGTGAAAATTCGTGCCCCCCCCCCGCATTTTAAATTGAAATGTCTCTCTTTCTCTTCAACCTATCGCAGTCCACTGCTGGACATAGGTCTCCCCTATTTTGCGCCAGACACCCCGGTCCTCCGCTTTTCTCATCCAGCTTCCACCAGCGACCTTTCGCAAGTCGTCGGTCCATCGGGCCGGAGGGCGTCCTACGCTACGCTCTGCTCTCCCCCATGAGCAGCGCCAATTTTAACTCAAAATTTATTTTTTATTTTTATTGTAGTATGTAGGAATTATTGATCAATCGCAGTGTTTGACATGAATTACATGATGAGGGCTAAAAATAATTGACTTTTGTATCAATTTATTGGGGTATACTATTGTTTTTAGCGTGATGATGTACAGCCTATAGCCTTACTCGATAAATAAGCTAGGTATCTAAAACTGAAATATATTTTCAAATTATACCAGTAGTTCCTGAGATTTGAGAGTTAAACAAAGAAACTTCAGCTTTGTAACATTAGTACAGATACTGTTAATTAATAAACTCAATACTTTTAAATAATTTTATTTATTGACCCTTATCTATTACACTTTTTAGGGTTCCGTAGCCAAATGGCAAAAAACGGAACACTTATAGATTCGTCAAGTCTGTCTGTCTGTCCGTCCGTATGTCACACCCTTTTTTCTCGAAACTGAGAATTACACTATTCAAACTTTGGAAGTATATGTATTCTGTGAAATGTTACTTGCTGCTGCGGAACCCTCCACGGGCGATTCTGACTCGCGCTTGGCCAATTTTTTTAAATGTGTTCCATGGTTTCCATGCTTAATTTAACATTTCCTTTTCGGGTTTAAATCTTAGATTAGCATAGTTTAACTAAAGTCTGCATCCACTTTTCTATCAATTTATTTATTTTATTTTTATTTATTTATTTATTGAATACATTGCCTTACAAACTAACAGAATGCTGAACTGTGTGGAAACCTGAAAAAAAAAACAATATTAAATTACCTAAATGTAAATAATATAGAAGTAAGTAACTATAAACAATGTTATTTTTACATAACGAAACATACACGAAATCATTAGGCATACTTTTAAAAACTATTCAAGTTTTATCGATTGTAATGACGTCACCGCTTTGTCAAGCACTAGCGTAAACAAACAATTTAGTATTTACTATTTTAATCATTATTTTCGCGAATTTAAATTAAATTAAATAAATTTTAATAAATATCACGTAGTAAATGGTTCGTAAAATAAATATGATAAAATCATATTTACCTGTGAAAAGTGTATTGATCGGATTATTTCGCCTTGTAACGTTGCAATTAGGTACAGGACACGATACCATAATTGTATACAGTAATAATTTTAATATTATAAAAACAATCAGCAATAAAATTCACAATTTTCACGGACACTTAAAATGCTTATAACACAAAGGGCCGCTATGGGTTCTTCCGTACTCGCGAAAACAATAACATATATAGTGCTTTTTTCGCTGTCTCTTTTTCTCTCGTGCGTTTAGACTTGATTAAGGACCTCTCACTCCCACGCTTCATGTATCTTGTAAGCGTAGTCCGTTAATTCTAAATCTATGATTTAACCTATTGCAGTCCTGCTGGACATAGGTGTCCCTCATTTTGCGCCATATATCGCGATCCTCGGTTTTTCTCATCCAGCCTCCACCAGCGACCTTTCGCAAGTCGTCGTACCATTGTTGTTAACAGCCGCTACTTCATGACAAACAAAATGTAAGTTGTTTTTTTAGAAAGTAGAACCTGTTGGTTATGTATGAAGTCTTAGTACTTCCTAGTTCCAACCATGACGCATACTACATGAGTTAACTGATGAATTGGAATCATCCCTACCAAGTCATTTAACACACCCAAGACAACAAGGATGTGTGGTGGCAGAGACAAGATATGAATGTGATTGGACTTGCAATATTCGTAAATGGAAAGAGAAATGTGACTAGCTAGTTGTCTAATATTAAAAGGATGGGTTCATCTGTAGACGGTTTAGCGTGTTGTTTAAAATGCGCCAACCATTCAAGAAAGAGGTATTCGTTGATCCATCCGTTGTCTGAACATTTGTAAAGCGCGCCTGCTGGACCATCCTTCTCAAGTAGAGGAGTCATCCTTTTTTTAGGGAAGATAAACATAGGTGGAATGTACCCCCCAGCACTGCTCATAGCACATAACAAGGTGATGTTCTTTCCTCTCTCCCAACTGGTGATCGATCCTACTCTCTTCTGCCCTTTTGTAGCTAAAATTTTTCCCGGTGTTTGAACCGTGGAAATACCGGTTTCATCGCAATTATAAATATTTTTTGCAACGAATCTGTGTGTTTTCATCAGCTGCCCAAGTAGCTCAAAGAACAGACTAACCTCTGTTTTATTAAAGGCCGTGATTCTATTTATGCTGGTCGCTTCCGGGTTTCTAATACAAATGTTATTTCTTGCCATAAAAGCATGCAACCAATCACGTCCAGCCATTTTAGAAGCTTGATTAAAATTGTGCTTCAAATTTAATTTTTCCGCTTATCGAATGCGACTTTTCTGATTTGATTAGAAGTACAACCATAGAAAATATTTGCCATTTTCTTTACCAAGTTCGCTAACTCGGCTTCTGCCTCAGGACAGTGAATCGTCCTAGATGTGGTCCTAAGGTAGAACCTTTTTTTATCCTCTTCTGAAGGCTTGAAATAGGGATTTCCATTACTTTAGCAGCATTTCTTATGGAAGAACCGCCATCAATGAGCTGTATAGCTTTATCTAGGCCATCAGAAGACCAGGAAGCCTTTTCAGTTGTCCTGTCGCGTACTTTAATAATAAAAACATGATTCAACAGTAACGCACAGTTGTGGGCAATAGTGATCACTTGCGGGTAATGGGAGTCACCTGACTCTCATTACCCACAACTACACTAATGAGTTAAAAAAAAAATCTGTAATACACTGATATAATCTGAACTGCACATCACAATTTGAAACGTCTAAACTAAGTAAGCGTAAATGTCATAATCGCATACTGCAAGAGGTTTGGCACTTACCTTCTAATTTGAATTTACGTAAAATTACATCGGCGGAGCGCAAAAACAAAACACGGTCGCTTCTCAGAGGCGCACGAGTCGACTCATAGTCGACTGGCGCGAGTCGTTCGTGGCGGCGCGGGGGCCCGAAGCGGGGGCTGAGGACGCTCTTTACGCGTCGGTCTCATGTTGTGTTTCGTGGTGGTGTGGGTGACTCCTATTGCCCGCTGACTCCCATTACCCTACTCTCCCCTACCATTGGATCAGTAGGTAGCCTTGGACTCATCTGGGATTCCCTGTGTTGTGGAGGCCAGTATATCTTGTACACAACTGTATTTAGATTTTTGTATTGGTGTTTTTACTAAGTTTACGAGAAACGTAGGTACTACCCATTTTTGTACAGGTCGACTCGCACACGATTAAAATACATTCGGGCGAAACTCGCACTAAAAAATATTATTGAATGGACCCCTTTCAATAATAATGTTCGTACGAACGAAATTCGTGCGTATCGACAACTACCCCAAAAAATCACCTAAATCGTGGTTATTATAAATAATAACCACGATTTAGGTGATATAGAGAGGGGACGTAGGGCGTTGACATCATCATCATCATCAGCTCATTAAACGTCCCCACCGAGGGGCACGAGCCTACCCGTATAGGGTGATTAGGCCTTAGTCGTCCACGCGGGCCCAGTGCGGATTGGACGACTTCACACACAACCTTCGAATCTCTTCGCAGGCGTGCATGAAGGTTTCCTCACGATGTTTTCCTTCACCGTAAGAGCGTCAGATAACGTACATCTATTTTCGAAAATTCGAAAATACATTGGTACGTGTCGGGATTTGAACCTCAGCCCTCCCGGTAGGAAGGCGACAGTCTGCACCACTGAGCCACCGACGCTCTACTAGGGCGTTGACGGTCAAGTCCAATATGCTGGCACCGTAAAGGAAATATAACTAGGTATATTGATACTCTAAGGCTGGCACGTAGGTTCTCGCGTTGTACAGATCTTTATAAAATAACACTTTTTAAAGTATACTCTCAGAGTATGTACACCGCGAGCCCATGGACCAGTTACACTTAAAAAACACTTGATGTCTTACGTGTCCAATATAACAATGGATTTTTTAATGGTTTTTGTTTTTTAAGACAAGAACTGACAGTTTCTATGCAGTTCAAGAAAAAAGACGGCATCGTTGTTAGACATACTGCTGCGAAGCCCCAACAGCATCCTAAAGAGTATAACAGAGACATAGGTACGATATACGACTCTCCTCTATTTAAACATTTCGTGCGTTTGCTGACACTGAGTGACGTATGTGGTCGGCAGATGCAGAGATGTTTGTATGTTATTTTGTTGAGTGTTTTTGTACTAACAGTAACATTAATATTATAATTATTTGCTTACTAATACTAGTCAATGAATCAATTTAAAATCTGAAAATAAATGATTATTATCATAAATCACAAAGTCAGCCTTTACCTAGGTAATAGGCTTTGTAGGTAAATAAAATGTTATAGATCACAAGCCGTCATGGCTGCACACAAATTCACGAGAAACTTTTTATTTATTTCAGTTATCATTTACAAGAGGTCCGAGTAGCCTAAAGAAAAATACTTATCTTTTCGGATCTAGCGGCTTGGACCGTGATCCAAGTTAATTGCTGTCCGAGTTGACGGAAGCCTCATAAGATATACCATCCTATTAATGTAGGTATTTACAATAACTAGCATGTGGAAAAAATAAAATACAGATAGGTACTAACTATTTTAAGTAGTGTTTGTTATAATTCAGATCGATATAGAATATCCATTTTATATACGTATAAATGATTTGATCAGCACCCGTTAGGTACTGTAGTTCACAACGAAGTAAAGAGACTTGTATAACAAGTTAGGAACTTCATTATGAATGAGTAGGGTGAGAACTCACCGCCTCCAAGCAGCCAAATACTCGTATTAAACCATCATATCCAATAATTTCACTTCTTCTCTTAGCTACTCGAACATAGCATTATTGGCGGGAGAAAATGAGTTTGAGCCATTCACGAAGAAAATACATAATCTACATGACAGCTAACATCTAACTCCTATGAAGTGCCAAAAGCTTTATCATGCTCATCGTACTCATTGAATACGGTTAAATATCAAATAACATTGGTTTCATTCGCGAAAACATCAGATGCGATGTTGTTTTCCCACGGCGCACGATCCGGGGATAAATCAAAGGGCTGAAGCTTGGCTGGGCGGCGACCGAGCCCCGCTTAATGGAAGGCGGCCCGCGCAGCCCCGCGCGGCGCGGAAGCTGCCCGCCAGCCGGCAGTATCTCGCGAGCCGCCGACGCCATACGTCGCCCGTTGATACCACGCAATTGTACGTTCCAATAGTGCATAAGTTCATTCCACGGCCATTTTTAGTGCTAGTTTCATACATGATATTGTGTGTTGGCACGCTGAGCGGAGGCGTAGGAGAGCTAAGGGCGGGACGCTTTTAGGAAAGTACGCGGAGGCTGCGCGCAGCATCCGCACGCCATGTTCACACCCGCCCGCCTAGCGGAGGACAACGGACTCTATCTCTATCGCTATTTGAAATCATATGCACACATATCCAGGCATTTATTTAACATTCATGTATGAGAACAAAAACGACAGCCGTGTGATAGTTCGAAAATTGTTTTGGCGCCAATTTCAGCGATACTTTGCGGGGTGTGGATTTTGCTACGCCCTTAGGGTACATGTCGGAATAAAGACGGTTTAGCTAGCTTTGATATTTTCTATGTCATTATAAATCTTATCCCACAGCATGCTAAGATTGTAAACGTAACCAATAATTAAAAATGCGACTGTCCTTTGTTTCGAGATAATTTCTCAATGGGCCAGTGGTTAGCTGTAGGGTAAAGCTTACATGCCGTTTTTTGAATCCTTACGGAAATTTCTTCTTGTTCATGAGCAGGTACTTTGTACTAAGTTCTATATATATAACCTGTACAATATGTCAGTAATTTTCTTTCTATTACAATACACCAATTTAACATGTATCTATAAAAAATGTGTTTGTTAAATGTTAAATTTGAGATGCGTGTGGTATGATGACCTAGTTATTATAATGAATAACCCAGATATTATTTGTTTCATTATGGTCCTCCTGAGTTTTGTTTCTGAAAATTGTTTACCACGTTAACCACAACAAGCCCGGTTTAATTAATTTAAATTTATAAAATATTATTTGAGTCAGGTGACGAAACGTAATTTAAATATAAAATAAATACTAGTTACATATTACAACAACTTACTCGTTTATTTTTTGCTTTCCCACATAGCATTTGTTTATATATCTTGGTTGAAACAGGTGAGAATCCCATGCTAAACTAAGCCTTTTGTAAAAATATCTTTAGTTACAGTACTAAAGATATTTTTACATAAACATATGTGTTGGTTACGACCTCACTTAGTCGAGCCAGTTAAACTGAAATGGCATAGTTAGTTTTGTAAACAAAGTTTTTCGTAGTATGGCCGTTGTGCATCTGATATAACAGAATATAATTAAGTAAGCGACTGGTTCCATCGTATAGTGCTAGCGAATAATTATGGCATCCTTTTACACAGTTGCGAAATCAGACGAAATTTTTAACGACTAATTTCATTCGAATTAAAGAATATGAATTAAACTACATGAGGCAGTCATTACATAAGAGATGTTTCACGATATCATTTAATACTTTCACTCTATTCCTATCTTATTTATAAAACCGAAAATCATACGAATTTATTTGTAGTCAATGAGTATGATTTACATTTGTATTAATACCGACTGTGACATTTCATGGCAATGGAAATACATTGGGCTATATTTTATAGGACCATACGTTTTTTCGCGAATCAAAGAAATGTAGGTACCTATTCATAGTTTTTAACCAGTTAACGATTCAACGATGTTTGCTGTAAAGTTCTGGTTAAAGTTTTGTTTTGCGTATAACCCATTGTCTGGCTGACGTTAACAATCGTTATCGAATATTTGCATCGAACATTCGCTACGGTGTAATGCGCGGTCCCGTCGGTCTAGCCTGAACAAAACCGCGGGCTAATTAAGCATAACATGTGTGTGTTACCTCATATACTTGTTATTGTACCGCAACATGTTATATTTTCTTTACATTCTGTCCTTTCAGAATTTTTGTTGTAAACTTTGAATCGCAGGTTTATTGTTATCGTAGTATTCTTTAGTATTACAAGGTCAGGTTAAATAGTCGCTGGGGTAAAACATGTTGAGTAATATTAAATAGTGACATGTTACTCTAATTAGTAGTGTGTATGCGATTCAAACAAAAGATAGAAATTTTTGCAGTTTCTGCATTGCATCATGCATTGTCAGGCGTGTCACTTAACTCAAAGTGAGCGATTGTTCATCTCGTTCCCTATATAACTTTAAAAAACCTTTGCCAATTTAAATCCGGACTCCGGAAAGGTAGTGTCAGTACCATAAAAACTGTCTACTATCCTTCATTAAGGTACTTATCACTACAGTCATTGGATCCATTGCATCAAGGTATCAAGGCTCAATATTTTCTATCGCAAAGGAATTCTATGCGCTAGGTATTTAATTAGTGAATAAAACTTGTATTTGAATATCAGCTGGGCGCCACAGCCTCATTCGTGATAAGCAGTGTAGGTCGCATTGGCTCAGGGGCTCAATTAAATAGATACGAAAAATATACGCTCAATTATATTATTAATTAGATACTTAAAAGTTGTATTTCAGTCCAGGATTACATCCTCAATCTATTAAAATAATTTGACGTACTTAAAGTTTGATCACGACTATAACGCCATCGAATATTTATGATGGGGATTGTTCTATATTGAAACCAAGTTTCTTTTTCCGCCTACTTTCGTGAGAAAATTGATCTAAAGACAACAACGCACGAGTTATATACACAAAACTAAAGTAGCTAAGAGTTGGCCTCTTGTTCGAGTACATTTCTGCAGTAAACTGATAAGATTGGAATATTTGCATAAATAAGAGTATTATCTTATGTGACATCTAGACAGAGCGATGAACTCTTACGTTAGAAATGTTTTCCGAAGAATATAAATTTAGTGTTACATTCATGGTATGTACAATCATTTTTATGTGAGTGCAGAAATTAAATTCATCATCATCATCAGCTCATTAAACGTCCCCACCGAGGGGCACGAGCCTACCCGTATAGGGTGACATTAAATTATTAAAAAATTGAAATTAATTATTATATATTAAGATAGTTTTCTTATACACACATATTCATATCATTTATTGCTTATGGTACAATTATTATATGTTTTGGGATACAGGAAATTTATCGTTTTCTAGTTAGTTGAATGAAATTATAGATACTTATCAAAGATATTAATGGGGGGGTTCAATGAAATGTGAAATTAAGTAAGACCAACTATAATAAACTATTTACGCTATATACTAATTAAAGGCAGCTGCTATATTTTACAATTTATACATAGGTACTCTCATAAGAATATACGAATTCCCAGTCTCTACCAATGTTGATGATTTTTAGTACATCAATTCTTTAGTTTTTTGTGTTTTGCAAAAAAGTAGTTGTTTGTTGTGCCTATATTATTATCGATCATGTAGATATCTACCATAACGCCCTCCCTACGTTAGGAAAGTCAATCGATGAAAACACCCCCAGTGTTCGCGTAGTCGTTTCTTACGTTTTTCCTGTTCGAGATCCCATACTGGAAACAGAAACGAATAGTTATACTAAAAGGCAATTTCATTAAGACGGTAATGGGAAGTGTCATAAGATCTACAAAATTATTTAGTAAACATTTAAGAATGATTAAGGATTTTTTTATTCTACTATAATATTAATAACATTTAGTTTTGACAATTAAGCCCCATTCATCCGTATTTTTTATTTTTAAAACGAAATGAAAGAAGCGGTTAAGAATTAAAACAATTTGCTTTGCCAAATAAATACGCAATATAAAAGCCATAGGTAAGGTCCCTATAATCTATGAGTGGTTGTTAGTAGTTAGCAAACTTTAGCACTCTTGAGAATTAAGGATATTCTGGCAAGCTGCCATCTCGGCCACAAGCCATGTTAAAGCAAGATAGGCAGATTTAATTTGCCCATTGTTGGAATCAACGACGGAGAATGTTCTAGTTATTAATTACCAACTCATGACTGTATTCATGAAGGAGGCAGTAACTATTCTGGATCTAGGAATTATTTAAGCGATACCTAGGACTGTATTGGAAATTTAGGTTTCATTGTTTAAAGAATAATCAGTAAACAGTATAAACTATACCTAACTATATTTAATGAACATAAGTGTGATTTAAATTTTAATACAAGTTTATTTTAGTGTTTATAAAGTCTAAGGTGCTTGTAGTCAAAAGGGAATGAAATTGATATTCGCAGTTTAGGAACCAAGCCAGACATGGCCTGAGTTTTTTTGCTTTCTGAAATATAAACTTAAATCTGAACATGTACCTATATTCCCTGCTCACGGGTAAGCGAAACGACTCTTAACACAAATTATCCGCTTCGCTTAGGACCTATAATAATGAAGGATAACCTATTAATCCCGTATCGCTCCAGCAATCGAGTTACGGTCACCGGCCATGTGGGGATCTAATAACGTCACTTTCGCTGATCTTTATCTCTCCAACGGTGTTAGTAGCGCTTTTACTTTGACATTGGTTCCTTGTGTAGACTACTTACTTTGTAACTATTAAATACATGAGCTCAATGTAACAATGTTCCGAATCACGTCGGAACAATGACCGCGCGTAGTCATCAATGTTTAAATAGTATTTAGGATTATAATATAATTTTTATTTTATTTTTCTAGATTTTGTAAAGGGACAAACAGTTCGAGTTTAAGTGGAGTTATAAAGTCTTTTGTTACCTTGAATATGGAGGTCCATTGTGTCTCAAATGCAAATGATGGTGATTCTTATTATAATTATTATGATAAAACGCGTTGGTCATTCAGAGTCAGATTTTTTTTGATGTAGGAACCATATATTGCTTGTTACAAGTTTACACTGTCCAAGTAAAAGCAATCGAATACCGTCCTGACTTTCACTACCTCTTCGTTCAAAGATGTTACGTAAATCACTGTCGCATAAAATTGATTGACCAAAATACTGACTTATGTGGTTATAACTTAAAATCAATCTTTTAGTTCAACATTTTGAAACCTTAATCAACCAGTCCATATAGCAGCGGTGGCTCATTAGCATGGACCGTTGCCTTCTGATCTGGAGAGTGCAGGTTCAAATCCCGCCGCGTACCAATGACATTTTGAATTTTCGAAATTATATGTACGTATATCTGAGGCGTGCACAGGTTTCATTCAGGAAACCTATGCACGCCTGTGAAGAGATCTAAAGGTTGTGCGTGAAGTCGGCCAATCCGCACTAGGCCCGCGTGGATGACTATGGCCTATACATCCTTTACGGGTTGGCTCGAACCCCACGGTGAGGACGTTGAATGAGCTGATGATGATGAATAAGTCCATAAGTTCTCACTGTAGAAGGAGGAATATATCGGAGCCAATTAAGAGGATAATTATTAATCGTCAAATTTTGCTAAGTAGAAGTTTTTTATTTATCGATCATACTAAAACTTTATATTGCATGTATTTGACATAAACAGTCCTAAAAATAATGTTTTCCTAATTCCCACTAAAATGGTTATATCAATGTGTAACAATATATTATTATGTCTGAATCAACTCAGTCAATTAGATATTTAATTTGTCTTTTCACAGCACTTCATTAATAAGTGCTTCATTCCATTTCATTTAGTATAAATGAAAAATACTTTTAGCGGTTCCTTTTTACGGGAGTTTCGTTTGATTAATTAAAAAGTTCGTTAAAGTTTGCCTGTACGCGTTTTAGACTATTATATGAAGAACTGCGATAATTAGAATCACAGATTATTTAGGTTATCTGTGCCTAACAGTCCCTGCTATTGCTTCAAAGTTAAAATGAGTCTCGTGGGACATATAACGAGTAAGCTTTGGGAAACGCATGTCTTACACAATAACCAAAACTGTGATTCATGTGTGCTTACTTTCTTAGAAGTAGTGAAAACGTTTTTTAAGTACTATACTTCTGAATTCTTTTTGCGGCTAGTAACAGACCGTTTAGTTCAAAAAATAAATTGAATTTCTGTATTCTACTATAAGAAAATCATTTTGTGGGTGTTTACATATAAAATTTTATGTAAGTTAACTGATTTTATGGTATAATCGGTTTTTGGCTAGAAATATATGCAATTTATGTCCAGCGACCTCCGCAAGTCGTCAGTCAATCGGGCCGGAGGTGTCAAGACTCGGTCTCTTTTCCAACTCATCTGCTCCAACAAGTGACGTGCAAACCTATTTTCCGTACGTAGCTGAATCTCGAATATATTTCTCTAGGCTTTTCTAATGAATACGCAAATGAATAGAACCTATATAAATGCATGTCGCAATATACTTTCACGTGGCACGCGTCTCTGTCGTTCCTGCACTATCAAGTAGGTAACACTGACGATATATTTGTCGAACCGAATTTTGTATTCCGGATGCACCGTGCAGTGAGATGCAGTTCTGTCGAAATGCAACAGTGGGTACGTATACTGAATTTGATAGAGCCGTATTAATTTTTGGATCGGTTCCAGTCTCCATTGATATACTTTAGATGAACATGAAAATGTTACATTTTATATGATGTTCTTCGGGGCGGGTTTTTGTAATCATCAAAGTATCCTGACACTGGCTTATTTTGAATTATAAGTAATGAGATATCAATCAAGCAAAAGCTCTCCTGGTAGCAACAGTCGCCTATATTCCACTAAAATGGGAGAAGGGCCCACAGTGTACTTTCTATCTTGTGACGTACAAATGTTAAGTTACAGTATCCAGTTATTTTATTGCCTGGTCAAGCATGCAATTCAGAACATAACTGTTAGTGTGAGATAATAGGAAAGATTAAAGTGCCCACACAGCCGAACTTACAAGATTTCCATTAGTTAAAATTGCGCAGACAATTGATTCATCTAATATTTGTTGTGATTTTCCACCTGTACTACGCACGACCGTTTATCTTATTAAATCTCTTATTTTGCTTTCTACATACTTATTTTGTGAAACTTTTCGCTTCTGTAAAAAGAAAAGCTATATTTCTCATAAGTGTCATGCTCTTATGAAAACGCATTACTTTTCCGAAGGTGATTACACACATATTAACATATTACATAGTTAACAGTAGTTTTTAGTTCTTGAAATACCTATCATATTATGATAACATATGACGATTTAGTGTAAGAAAATAAAGTTATTCAGTACCTACTGGATATCAGCCAGTAACTTACATTCTAACAGTCAGCAACTATCTGCATTCAGTGATTCGAAAATAATATGTGATTACTGTTTACCTATATTCGTTATTTTAATACATATATCTAATAATAATAGATATCCACTGACATTCACGTAGCGCCATCTAGTCCCAAACTAAGCATTTAGCCTGTAATATGAGTGCTAAATATCCTTTTTTTTAATGTCAATACTTGACGTATTTTTCTATGTAGAAACACCCAGTCCAATATTAACAGACATGTTCGATCATCCATTTGACGACGATCAAAGCGATAGTTGTTTGACTATTGTAATCGTCAACCAAACGCACTAACCACTACGCTATCAAGCCTTACCAAAGATACCACCTATCTATTTTAGATACTACAGTGATTTATAGTATACGACTGATGGCGTTTACCATAACAGCCTTCAGCCCCAAACAGCTTTTAGGAGGATAGAAGGTCCCGCCAGAATAAGAATGCTGCTACGGCGTTTGCGTCTCAGTAGCTTATGCTCAGGCGGGTCCTTTGTCCATGTCATTGTTTTATTTTTAACTTTTTTTATTTCGTTGTATCACTATAAAATTTGTTTCATGTGGTATTTTTCGTGCACGGTCAATAAATGTTTTTTCTTTCTTTTCTAAACCCATGAGGTTGTAGGGACTGCATACTGCTTTCGTTACATTACTTCCGATATCCAGGCAAGGCTTCAAAATGATTACACCAATAAATACTTACTTCAATACCTTATTTTATAGACTTTGTGCTCCGAATTCGAAGGAATTTCTTTTCGATTAATTCCATGGTATCTAAATTAATTAAGAAGGCTAACAATAACGTTGATTATACTATCAACGGATAAGGTCGTGATTAATTTAGGATATTGGTCGGCTTTATCAATGTAATAAACTAACCAATTTTATTTTACTTAAATCTTTGGTTTCGGTAACAATATCGGAAGTTTTACGTTTAAAATCTTAAAGGCGTTGGTTCCAGTAATGGTTTTACAAACATTGCATAAGGTTCTTCAATTTAAGTGACATTTAAAAATAAAGATTAAATTAACTAAACATTTCAAATCTGCTAACTGTCTGCTAAGGGAGTTGTTTTATCGAGAGATTAATGAACTATCGATACACTGACCCGGAAATATAGAGACTTCTTAATACACCTCGATGTTTCCCATATTTTATAATATAAATTACATTTTATTGTCACTCAGATACAGAAGGTAACATGGGTTGACGAGAATTTCAATATCTAATTCCTACTTATCTCATCATTGTCATTATAGGGAAACACTCTTAAACGAATACCTTCCCTGATGATTTCCACGCGCACCGATTCCTAGCAGTCGACATCCATCAGCTACTCGCCACCACAGACATCGGAATAACAATTGGGAAATCTATGCTCGCCACCTTGACCAGGTTACTACAATATCTAATCAGAAGGAAATGTTTTTTATTACAACAAAATTAAGTATTTCCAAGAAATATGGACAACTTTTCTCCTGGTCCAAGATAACGAAGTACTGGGATTAATAACTAGTAAGATGTAAGATGTAATGAAAAAGTGGTAAAGAAAATTCATGAGGTTTAAAATCAATGGCATGTTGGGTTAACGAAATAAAGTTTGCACCCGACGAAGGACCAATGACCTCTAGATGTCTTGAGTGAAGTTTACTTATCAGAAAATGTTCCGTAAGGTTACACTCTCTGGAAAGCTTTAACGACAGAAATACACATGTTCACATAGATTTCCCTGCATGCCTTTATTGATTATTAACGATGCAATATCTTTAGTACGAGCATTATCTTTTCGTTTTGTTGTAGTAGCCTTTAGTAGTTGTAGTAGTTTTTTCTTGTTTTTATATATACCTAAGTATATATAAAAAACAAGAAAGAAAAGTTCAGTCTGAATTTGTGCAGTGTTAACTAATAAAAAACTATTCTGTTTTATTCAAGCTTTTGAAGGTATTTTTGTAACTTTGTAAGAATTAGTTATTTTTTTACTGTTAACCATGAACGCCTGTTCTTATATTACAAACTACCATAAAACACAGGTGTAGAAAATACGTATTATTTTGTGTATATTTTTTTGCAATATCACTCTATAAGTATAAATATTTGTTAATATCAAACACTACAATGATGGAGAAACATTTGATAGGTTTATTCTATTGTTTTTGAGTTTAAGCTTTAAATCTTCGTTTAAGTTTAATTTTTCGAATGATTTGCACATGTAAACACTCATAAACATAAATATATTTGTGCAACAACTAAATGGAAGGTTTTGCGTATGCTTATAAAGCTTTGAGTATGAAAATAATAAACCGTGCTATGTCTTAAAATTATGTTTTATCATCATTAATTACATAATTTTGTAAAAGATGTTTAGGTAAAGATTTCTAGAAATACATTGTGATTTTTACTTAATTATATTTATGAGTAGGTATGTTGATTACAATGAAATGAAATTGTTGATATAATTATTAATATTTGGCTTATTTTAGACAGTAGTTAATTTTAATTTATTTTGTACCTATAGCGTAAAGAAAGGGCTCGACTACGTGTGTCGTAGCTGCTACGAGTACTGTAGACACCGTAGTTCCGTTACAAGGCCAGCCTGTATGAGATTGTATTAAAGCCTCATTCATCCTTTATTACGGCTTTTGTGTGGCTCGGGCTTTGTGCAAAAGTGTGCGACCTTAATACATCCGTTAACCGTTTGAAGCAAACTTCACTTGTAGGTAGAAGTGGATTTTGTATTTTCTTTAATACGTACGAACTCAAACTCAAAATATCTTTATTCAAATAAATCTTTGACAGAAACTTTTGAATCGTCAATTGTTATTATTATTATTGTTATTAGTCATAAGACTACCACTGATTCGGAATAAGTAGGATCTTTGATAAGAGTCGGCAAGAAACTCGACAGTAACTCTTCTAAACTTTTTATATCACTGGTTACAGAGTTATGCCATTTACCCATTTATTATTCATTTACCTATATACGTAACATATTTCTTACATTTAGATGTAAGAAATATTTTATAAATGACTTTCTTTTTGAACTTTTACACTTTGATTAACATATATGTATATACAAACATTTTATAACCTAACATTGCATAGCCAAATTTCTGGCTAGAGTATCCAGCATCAAAACATGCCTAGAAATTTTAACCAATCTCTGCAAGTCAAAAGGATAATCTTTTAATGTTGGTAATGTAGGCCATTTCATAACAGTCCTTAACAGAGTGTGGTAAGCTCTCTTTTTGTATAATTTACTAAATACGACCAGACCGGGTGTTCACGGTGGAAAATCGAGTGGGATTTGAAGGAGTCAGTAAGGCTTAAGGGCCATTTAAGTGCTTTCGTGGCACATTACTAGCGGCAATGATTACTAATTGTGTTGACAGCCATTTTGCGCAAATATAAGCAATGAGGGCTTCGAAAAGTGGTAATAAAAGCAAATATTATGACGCCTCTGAGTTATGTTATTCCAATAGTATAAAGAACGCATTCGCGATTTCCTAATGTCATTGTTATAAACATATGCCACTTTTTTAGGCATCCTGTGCTAATAAAATACTCAGGTATTTGACCATTCCCACCGTGAACATTTTTTTAGGAGAGAATTTCATTATTACGTATATTTACATGTGTATGTTTTGTTTCCGAACATCACAATTTTCAATTCAATTTTCCCAATTACAATGCTCTAAAAAAGCCGTAGCAACACAAAATATTTATGGAGAGTATAATTTGTGTTGATGTCGTAGTTGTTTGTGCCAATTTTTTAAGGTGCAAGTTCGACGTCACATGAAATTGTGTACAAAGGTATACAATTTCATGTGACGGTTTGGGTGAAGGTTTGGGTAGGATCCCATCAATACTAGCTTCGTCTGTTTCTTCAAATTGTATGACGAGCAGCTCGATTCGACAACAATCCGATTGTTTCAAATCGGATAAATCCTTTGGGTTAGCGTAGATATGTAGCCTCACTCTGCATCTTCTAACGCCTATATCACGAACTTATTCAATCTAGTTCCTGTTGTCACATTAACTAGCATTTTCGAATCGAATCGAAATTTACCTATACTGAAACTTGAAATCCATCCACACCAGTTAGACATTACGGTTCTGTCGTATTTTTTAACCACGCACTTAAATAAGATATATGGGTAATATGACCTGATGTCCTTACATAAATGAGTGTATTCCCGTTTCAAGGGCCAGTAACATATTCCTAAACCATTTTGCATGACAAGTATTCAAACGGTGTTGTTTTTAAAATTAAGTGAACCAAATGCTCGTTTTTCCCCTATAGTATGAAATTAAGGGTCATGTAACTATATAGCTTTGTAAGATCGTTTACCAGGTCCCTGTAGTGTTGATGTTACATGAAAACGTCATCGTTGTTAATGAACGGTAATGTCATTTCCGTGTGTCCTTTTCTCCGTGACTGGGGATAGGCCGGATGTTACTTCGTTGGTGTCAAAATATTTTAATTTTCCTATGACGACCCAAGTAACCTAGTTCAGATTTTGTTGTTATTTTTACGTTACCCAACTACAGTACGAATTCTTTTAGTGCGGTAGTAATAGGTGACATTGAGGCAGTCATGCAGACGACCTAATACACGGTACTCCTTGTTTTATACATACATAGATTTTAATAAAATTGCTATTTAATTAGTTCCGCCCTTTGAATATTAAGAAAGTTACATATTACCTTTGTGATACGCTGAGTATGACAAGTTTATTGGATCAAAATTGAGGGATCGAATTGTAATATTTTACTATGAGTAGATTAAGAAAAACATACAAAATATGGCGTGACTAAAATTCAATATTAAAATTTCTATAGACCGATCCCCCAACAACTGGCCAGCAAAAGTTTACTCATATTGTTTGACGGACTAAACATATACGACAAATTTAATTATCCAATTCTATTAATTAACCAAAGCTAGGAATCCCTACGGTATCACATTCCTTAAAATATAGGAGAGTCCTTTTTCCGTTGTTCATTAACGAGCGACACATTGGTCACGAGTATGTCAAACGTGTGACATTTTTATGTCACGCAATGGGGGTTGTATTTGTCAGTCGTTGAACTTTGTCAACATAGAGTGCACATTAGGTGTGAAGCAAAGATATAATAGCGTGGTGAGGGTATATTGATTTTGCTTCGGCCATGCAAAGCATTATTTTTGTAAATATTTTACTATCAAGGATTCATTTGTTTTGGTAGGTACTAGATTTTGGTTTTATAAAAAAAGTTCCTTTTACAAGTTGATTATGTTATGTAAGGTCTCAGTATGGTCAGATAATTGGGTAATATTTGATATCGGTTCCAGTATTTAATTATGTAACTTAACTACATCCTTAACATCCAGAGCTGAGCTGAAGCCTTCATACTTACTAATCCGTATTATCAAGAATGCCTTTTTATGAACTATAAACCTGTAAGTAGTCAAAATTCGGTCGATAGGTAGAAAGTCATGATTGTAATGATTTAAATTGTCATAACTATGCACTCGCACTAATTCGCACCGCAACGTTTATAGGTTGCATAAATAACTGCGAATCACCGAGGTGGGACGGATCTGACCGCGTCGGAGATCCTTCCCCAGCGGGCTTATTTGAGGCCACATCAAATTGTTCGCTTCCTTGCCAATCACGCGAGCGATTATCTCTCCTATACCCACTGACATAGACCGTGTTATCCCTCGACAAGGAACCCCGGGAATGGGAGCAGCAGGATGACAGATTTTAACTACTTCACTGATATTGCAGGCGAGAAAGTAATACAGGTGTATAAAATAAATATTCGACGCAAAAAAGAGTCTATATTGAGTCACGCTAAATTATTAACGGTTCCTACCTTTGGCACCTGTCGGTTCACAACGCAATCTGCTCGTGTACACTTTACCGAATAACGAACTCCCCCTTCCCCCATGCTCTTAGTACTGAGTTGCAACGAGTTACATACAGAACATAACATTCTTTATATCCCCTCGAAGGTTATCGTAGAAAACTTAAAGTCCTTAAAAGATACCAGCTTCTGTCGATACTACAAAGTTTACCTAAAATACTAGTATCAGACATTTTACAATGTTTACTACTGAAGTAGGTAAAGTACTACCACATAAACTTATATTAAATGTGCATTAACGATTAAATAAATCGCTAGCCATAAGACCGAGAGGAATAAACAAATTCGAAGCCAAGTACGTATTTGTTTTAAATATGAAAGAGAAATTTAAAGCGTGAATAATTGACTTCGTAAACTCAATGTACTAATCCTACTCTGCTCACGGCTTTAAATGTGAAAAGTACAAAATTATAAAAGCTTCGTTGAATGTTTGTGAGTGAAGCATCATTTATATCTAAAGATATTGTAAAAACGAAGCGCTTAGTGACTGTAGACCTTGGGACTAGGGAAATAAATAATAAAATCAATTAAACAGTGAAAGTCATTACCGCACATCAATAAGTTGTCGGTTGTGTCAAAGACCGTACGAAACAGGTTGTTTAAAAATGTATAATTTCTGAGTAATCTTGTTAAGTTTCATTATTAATAATAGAGTCACTTTATACTTTAAGTCTTCAAAAATGAAATGAAATGTTATAAAAACGTAGTAACTTCCCTCCGATAGAATTGAAATCAAGACAAATAACGTTTTGAAAAATAAGGTTCTATTTTTTTATAAGAACTTAGGTTCTTAATAATACCAATATTTTTAGCGTTTGGGTTTCTGAAAAATATCTACACAGTGCCCTGATATTATTTGTAACTCCTTTTAACGAACGAGTATGTAGGTATTTCTGGATAGTTCACAATTAGTGACCTGAGGCTATATTTATTTATCAAAAAATAAAGGATGAACTTTGTAATAAACTTCTACCTTAGTTGAATATTCTTCAAGCGATTTTTATAATGTAATATAATATTCGTAACCTTCATTGATTGGATTTTGGGAATGTAATAGTGATGAATCCGGGTTTCAACCTTCATGTCGATTACTTATGAAACTTAATTTTACCGCCCCACTGGCATTTGGATCGTGTACTTTATTAATTTCTACTTGAAGGTTGTTCTACTAACATACTATCGACACTTGGATGTTAAGCCGCATTGTATTGTAAGACATTCTTCATTAATCGTTATCGATTGTTTAACTTGGAAGTTTGCACGGAACAAAAATGTCGACTGTTAGTGAAGCGCTAAGTCGTCATGATACATTTTTACACACATTTTAACACTTTATCGTTTTCTACTATTACAACAATTAATTAACAATTTGTAATGCTACTTTGGATAAAAGTTTCGCGGAATAACGTTATACGTATGTACAAGCTTTATCATTACTACTAGACAAAGGCCTTCCCCGAAGATATTAATTATCAAGGATAAGTAGCATAAATCCAATAAAGCATTAGGAAGTCATTTAATCAACAACATTATCTGCCATACGAAAATTTTCCCCTTTAAATTATATAATTTTTAAGATAAATAAAAACCTATTTGCAACAAATTAAACCAATATTGACATTTTTCATTTTTGATCACACATACGCTATAAAACCTACGCTAGTTTCGAACAAGAGTTAAGTTTTAGCTCGAATTGAGGAGCTCCTAGTATTCAAGCCTGACATAAGGATAGTACATGTATTCCAATTTACATTCAACCATAGTAGAGCCAACAACCCACGCATAGAATACAAAACTAACATTCGCCGAAACAATAACACTCTTTTACATTTTCTCTCCTTTCAACTCGTATTGCGCATAACACGCTCCACGGCTGGCTACGAAACTGCATGCAGTTTAAAGTGCATACGGTAGCCTGAAGCGGCGCCTCGAGGAGCACCGAATGAGGGCAGGACTCTCGAGTCGTGCTGCGTTCGCTGGAGATCAACTAACGATGGTTGCTTAGCTAAGCAGCTTCAACGTAATGGCAGTTTTGTGAAATTATGTTTCTTGAATTTGATATGAACGGTTGATATGAATAAATAGGCTGTCAAATAGGAGAACAAACCCTGCCACTTGATCTTTGAAAAACGCGCATAAAGTACCATACAATACGAGTTTTCTATGAATATGTTTATTTTACCTCCAGCTGTGTACAGGCTGAAGGGTGAGAAAGGCAATGCCTAGCTAATACCTGGATTTTGGCTTTCCCTTAAAAGAAATATTTATGTATAGATATTTATCATTCGAGCGTCGGTGGCTCATCTGAAGGGCGCATGTTCAAATCCCTTTTCGAATTTTCGAAATTTTATGTATCACGTCGTGAAGATTGCGCATACCTACGAACAGATTCAAAAGTTGTGCATGAAGTCGGCCAATATGCACTGGGCCCGCGAGGACGACTAAGGCCTATAAGCATAATAAAAGCCTATAGGGAAGGCGCGTGCCCCTCGGAGGGGACGTTCAATGAGCTGATGTGAAACTTATTATTATTTATTTATCTTTACAAGGTTTTTAGATTTATTTCATAGTTAGGAAAACTAGCTGACGATTTACGGTGAAAGAGTTTCACGATGACTTTCGTAGATGAAACAATAGTTCTACTCGTATCAGTTGTTGCATATTACAAATTTTTTAAATGTGCAGGTAAATGAAACCTAAGCAACGTGGTAATTATTAACAAATAATTGTGTTGGTTCAGACAAAATTTGACACACAAAATCCATTAGCAAACTATCGGCTAGTGTTGCACCATTAATGTAAGTTGAAATTTTCTGGTATAAAGAGATATAAAGGAAAGCAAAAATATTTAAAAACTTCCAAGTATTTGAATTTGTTTAATTTATTGCCTCATTAGATTAATTGGATGGTCAAATTTATATGTAGGTATTAGTTATTTATCTGGGCAAGATACTCATGAAATTATATTACACTCATTCGTTCTTCATCAGTGACAGGTAAAAAAGAGAAGCAAACAATAAAAGACCTCAAATATACATTATTATTTTTTTGGTATAAATTAATTGTGTCGATAATTCAGTGTTGTAACTAGTTACAGGATTTAGCACGAACATCAGTCGGTCACGGTTGAGTAATTTCTGTTTGCTTCGTCCCCCTACTCCGGAGGGAGGAGGGGTGAAACTAATGGAGGCTGAATTGTTGTATCTTTGTAGCAGGTGTACATTCAGGCACGGATTCCGGGAATAGTAGTTCCAGTTGCGAAATTCATTTAAATCAAATGTATGAATTGGATTTTTTTATTTAAAATATGTTGTAATAGTGTTAAATATAATAAGTTTTTTTTTGAATTAGAATGATCATGTCCGTGTGTGGAATAGCTCACTCTTATATTTCAGTTTTCATTAGAATAGTTACTTCTGAGGTAAAGGGGAAAATATACATGTAGGTACATTTAACCACTTTTCCGTCAAATTTCCTTAACTGACCCACATCTTTGGCTTCTTTGTTATAGTAAATTATAAAAAGTTAAGGCTAGCCTATTTTCACAGTCATATAAATATAGCAATCACAGAAACACCACGTCTGTTTGTTCCCATGTTCGGAACGAAAGTGGTCTAGATTTCTGTGGTGTTTCCTATATCAGATCAGTCGCCACTCATTAACCAGTAAGCTAATTTTCTTTTCTCGTCCTGAGTTTCGCGAAAACTGAAATAAATTTTGGTCATTAATTTACAAAGTTTAAATACCTATAAGCATTATACCAAAGCGTGCTAAAACCCATATGCGATTTGATAAATTATGAAAACTTCGCGCTAAAGTTTCATTAGTCGTATACTAATCTTTTTTACTCAAAGTACCTATGCTGGTGTTGGAATCGCGTGCTGCGGTTTAAGCAATATTTTTAATATGTACCTCTTAAAATCTCATCAAATAGGTCAAATCTGAGTGATTTGCATATTTTTAACGAATAACTTAATTATTATTGGCACTAAATATCGAGTTATAATAATCTGTTATTTGGTATTTGTATTCTATATAGTCAAAATACATAAGTAATATTAAAGTTATAAAGTTCAACTATGAAGGACCAATTTGGTCGACGAGTAACCACTTTAACAAACATAATATTAGTTATCCAAAGCCAAGTTCTGGCGAAGCATGAATGGCCATCTATAAATGTCTATCTATTTCCAACTCTCCCTGCTGTGGTCAACGGCTGTTTATGGTGCGGTAAACAAAACAAGTGAACATCATACGAGCTGTCAGTCCCTTCCGTGCACGTCACGGGCGCTTACCGAACGATAGGGCGCAGGACGTTGTCCTTCCGCGTACGCCATTACCTATAAGCTTTTGGGTTTTATTAGAGTATTAGACGCTTAGTTCCTATTTTAAATTTCTGGACATGACCATATATTTTAAGGAATTCTTTATTTTAAGTACAAGTATTCTTTATGTTTAATATCGAATGTATAATTTTAGGTTCAAATATAAAATAATTGACAATTTATCTTGTATTTAATGTATTTTGTGGTCTAAATAGTATTTTTAAATTTCTCTGATTATAGAAAATACGTGTAGGTAAATCGGTAGTACAATCTATATTAGAATAAAACTATTTTTTATATATATTTTTGTGTATTAAGTGTACAACAAAGAATTAAATAAAACAATATATAAAATTAATGTACAGTCTTATAAAAACACCGCTTTCGTTTCTCCGCTCAGCGATGTCGTTACGAAGTTATTACACCTCCAAGCTATCTCCAATCTCCCACACTTAAATGTTTAACGCCAATTTTCGTTAGGATCCTCGCAGTAAAAATAAATACATCGTCGGCTCCCCAATGCGAGGCAACGAGCACTTACCGAACAACAATAAATAACAGTTTAATCACTTTCAGGTCCCGAACTTCGGAGTGGATCTCGAAACTTATTTGATTTATAAATCAAATATTGGGATCGAGTGCTGTGCGCGGTTGAGTTGTCAGCTGTGTGTGAAGTTGTTGTTGAGTGATTCCTCCGGTGGTCCGGAGGTGTAAAAAAGCCGTCAAAATAGCCAAGGTGTCTCCGATCAAGCTGTCGCCGATGGACAGCAATTCAGTGTCACCAATGCCCGAGTTAGCGCCGATCGCAGAGTTGACAAGTCTCCACCGTCGCCGCCCAACGAGGAGGTGCCGATGGATGACCTGCCGCGCCCCTGCCACCATCTCCGGCTCCGAAACCAAGAAGGTCAAAGTGTGAGTATTTACCTTTTTAATTTAGGCTATTTTTATTTATTGTAAGGTAAACATTTAAATTAATAATGTAACAGTGCAACAGTTTAATGGCTGAAGTTCTTGTATCATGATTCATGAGTATACACTCATTAACTGTTATTATATGTAGGTATATTTTTTACATTTACCTTATTCGTGGTCTATTCTAGGCTCTAACGTAGCTTAACATTGCAAGTGATAATAACGTTAACACTTTAACCCTAAAGTAGGTATAGCCAAATAGGATAGTATCATCGTGACGTGTGATTAGCTCTTTGTCACCTCATGCTTAGTTTGCACAGCACTCCTTTTTTCATCTTTTACGACTCTGAATAAAGGTAGAACCAACCATAATCATCATTCATAATAATTTATTTTAAAATCGTCAACTGATACTGTTTTTAAGTCTTTCGTCCTAAAATTTGTTTTCAAATTTGAGGGTTTAAAGGTGAATACTGCACAATTCCTGACATATGTAAATAATAATGGGCAACCTACGTGGCTGCGGGGTTAACTTTCGGCTCCATTGGTGTGAGACCTTATAATTGATGTGATACCCGGTATTTTTAACAACAAAGCCCTCGATCCCAAATACATAAATGACTTACAATCCTCTTTAGTCTCCCCCCGCAACGCCCTAAGCCGAGGTTCGAGTCCCGTTTGGGGACGCCCTTAGGCTTGTCGTGCAAAATTTTAAGGCTGAGAGCCATCTGCGCTCGCCAATTGCCCGGTGAAGCTGTAAAGGCCATCTGCGGCCAACAACAGCAGAGATTTCGAAAAAAATCCTCTTTGGTTCCTACTTTCACCTCATATTCTACGTGTCTCTACTGAACGGGTCTGAATCGTCTAGAATCTAGATACAAACTAATGATTTTCATTATCGAAGAGTTTCGCCATCATCTACCGCGTTGGTCGGTATATGTTTGTCCAGCCTCGTCTGCTTAATGTTAAAATAACAACACTCCAAAGTTATATTCTAGAAATGATTCTTAATAAATCGGACTATCAAAATGAAACTGCCAACACTTGTTGTTATTACAAATGCTCGTCTCAATGTGAAATGTATCGCGCCACAGTTTGTTTTAACTAATACAGAATGTCAGTACGCTATAAACAGCACGATTAAATCAAAATACCTTTATGCAACTTACGTACCTTCATTTAGTTTGAGGTGTTTATGCTTTGGTTTTAAATATTCTATTTTTGGAATATAATATCTAGTTATGGAAAACTACTTATCACACAGCTTTCTTTAATACAGCAAAGTCCTTTGTTAATTATTGATCTAGGTAGGTACTAACTTTAACAGGGTTACTATAAATTGTAATTTAATGAAACTTCCGGTGTGTTTAAATTTTGATTAACGGCATTAATTTTAATGTCTGAAACGCCCGTTGATTTGTGGGGGCGCTAATATCTGTGACACAGATTTTAATTTGTTTGTGATAAAATGAACACAGTTTACAATAAACTATTTTTATTTTATTTAATTTACGTTCAATGAAAGCAACTGGCATTTTTACCCGACTGCCGCAGAGGAGTTATGGTCTCAATCAAAGATTTCCCAATACAGGAGATGGGGCAAGCCGCGTTTAAAGTGCGACAAATGTAAGCTCAACGAGCATACACTGGCTGCCAGTTTACGCTCTGTGAGACGAGTCAAGACGCACGAATATGAGAAGAAATTACGGTTTTTTTCCAAAATGCCATCCTGTGCAATTGTAACATGCCATCATCGCAATAAATCAGTAAATTTACCAAGAAATTGCGACACTGGGACTGTCTATAAACTTGGCGGCTTGTCCAGTCTAATGTATATTCTGATGTCTGTGGTCTGAACTCATATATGTATATTAGCTATCTAAAAGATCTGAAAAAATAAATAAAAAACCCGACTGCTAAAAAAACTCACTGCAAATCGCAGCACAGATTACTAACTGCAAATAGAAATATAAGCTCTACCATAAAGTGCAAACGTTATATACTTTTCATGGTATTGCACGCGGGAGACAAACAAACCCGAAAACCCTTTTCGAGACTTTACACACGTTTCCCGCTGCATAAAGATAAAAATAAAAAGTATTAAAAGTTCGCACTATACAGTAGAGCTTGTTTTTCTATTTTCAGTGGGTGTTTTTAAAAGACGGGTTTTTTTGTTTATATTTTAATTTTTATTAATCTTGCAATGACTGTATCTCTGAAAGCATATTTTAGTAGCCTAATACATTCAGAATGTTGATTAGTTTAACGCTAATGCCTGTTAAACACATTAGTCGTGGACACCATCTCTCCCGTTCTTTTTATTGGTTGTGAGATAGACGTTGTTTTCTTTTTTTTCTGCATAACGATGTACCAAATTAGTGCCCGTGCTCTTTTTCCCAAAATTTGCCACAAAAATTATCCAGTCTGGAAAACTTTTAGTGAACTGAAATAAAATTATAATTTAGGTATGCCTAGTACTTTCAAAACGACTGCAGTAATAAACTGAAAGAATCAGCAGTGTTGCCACCTTAGTTTTAGGAATGGGGCTTTTTGAGAAGTTAGAAAGGGCTAGATGATACTTCAATAACCAACAAAGATTTTCTGTAAATGGCTTCATGACCGATGAAATAGCAAATAAGTACTTGTTAGCATGGCAAATCTTCATACTTTAGTATTATTTTCAAGCCAGTGACAAAGGGCTAGATTGCCCTTTTCATGCTAAATAGTTAAAATAGGAGTTCACCTATAGTAAAAAGTGCTAGATATAGCCAAAAAAGGGCTAATATGGCACTGGGATTCAGTTAAAAATAACTAGTGATGGTAGTGACATCTTTTGTGTCCTATATTAACTTCGCTGTCGTGTTGTCGCATTGATCAAGTGTTGTCGTTAGCGTACTTATCGATGTAAAGATAGTAGAAATTACTGCTTAAACTCGCTAGATGGCGGCACTTGATCGTTGTAGATCGCAATGAAAAAAATGTAGTCCTTGATTCTAATATATTAACAATCCTGTAATAGAAAAATGAGTATTGAATTGAAATAAGTAAAGAAATATAATTTAACTTATAAACAAAAGATGTTAATGAAACTTGTAGTGTCGACTCTATCATTCCGACTTCATTTATATGATGCCATCTCTTTCCAACATACGATTGGATAGAACGAAGTAGGGCGCTTAACCGCGTCCGGATCGAGTTGAGATCTCGGAGAGTGGCTATACGGACATCGTAAGAATCGTGCTCATGTGACCGTTTGCCGCCAAACTTTTATTTTTTAAGTTTCGAACTTTTTGGTTTTTAACTATTTGTGTTTTGTGGGCAGTGATTGACGAGAAATTGTTTGGAACTTTTTTAGCTGTGATTTTATTTCTTGTGTTTTTCGACACTGAAGAAATGGCACGAGGAAAGAGTCAAACGTATGTTGTTTTTAATTATTTATTGATAAAATTTTTGCTTTCAGATAGAAAATATTTTTTGGTATCAACATTTAGCCTCAATCTGTTCTGGTTTAAAAGCATAATTCATTAATGATCTTTTAGTCAATTTGTATTATTGCTGCAATTAAAGAACTGTTAACTGCTTACCTAGGTAACAAGTCTGTTATTATTTCGCATAAATACAGTCTGCGAACAAGTGGTAGTGGTGTTTATTTCCAAATTGCATTTTTTGCATAATGTGACTAATAAATAAATTCAACCATTTTGAAATAAATTAGTACCTTGAATAAAATATTGCTCTCCATTTTTATTTACATTAAATATTTCTTTTAAAAAAGTTCATGCAGAATATATTTTATTTTGTTAGGTAAAAGGGATTTTGAGAGACACATAAACTGAGCTACCTTTTTCGAACTGTCAAAATTACTTATTTCTATACATTTTCTATAGAATTTTAATACTATGACGTCACGGTGTTACATTATCTACGAACGTTCTTACTCATTTTGTAATAAAAAAAGATATGGATTCGACATGTGCATAATTATAGGATATTTTAGGGAATTGTGGCGTAATAAATTTCATAATTAGAGTTCCAGGTTTATTTTCGGACCCACTCAAATCCATATATTTTATACAAATATTCAGACTAGACTAAAGTGGAAATACTTAGCACATATTATGTACTTTAAACCCATATAATACATTTTGATTAAAAGCATCCATATCTTAATAAAAAAAAATACGGAGCTCTTTATTAAATGGAAAGTAAGAAACACCAAAGATTACTCAATAGATCCGAATTAAGATAGTATATATTTTCAAGCACATTTTATTTTATAATTGTTATAAAATAAAATGTGCTGAAAATATATATCGTGATCAAAAAATTTAAATACACAGGAAAGAACTTACGTTTTTCTACAAAATACTTTTTTTTAAATTATTACCTATAATATATTTCAATTATGCTTCACAATGTTGATTGTTCATTTTAATCGTTAAAACTTTCAAATACACAACAAGGACAAGAAATAAATAAACAGATCTAACAAATTTTTTAACTTTTCAATTGTGTTTTTAATATTATGTTAAAACTAGCGACCCAGCCGGCCCCGGCTTCGCACAGGTTCAAAGCTGATAATTAGTAGGCACGCTCCCGCCGACCCGGACGCAACCCTAAAAAATAACAGTATTTTTTCACTATTTAATGGATGCTATTATATATATTAAAAACTTGCTCACTCTATATATTAAAAATAAATAAATAAATATCCACTGACATTTACACAGCGCCATCTAGTCCCAAGTTAAGCGTGAAGCCTGTATTATGGGTACTAAACAACGGATATAATATACTTATATACATTTTTTTTTTGTAAATACATAAATTTATACATAGAAAACACCCAGACCATTACAAACAGACATGTTCATGCACACAAATGTTTGTACTGCCCGGGATCGAACCCGGAACCCTTGGTATTAAAAACCTATATCAAAATCCGTTATGTAGTCATAAAGATTTAAGCAGACATAGGGATAAAGTAACTGAAAAAGCGACTTTGTTTTATACTATGTAGTGATTTGAATCATGAGTCATTAAGGTTTTAATAAAATTCTTTAGGTGGATATTTTTTTGGTAAACAAGAAGAAATATTATGAACAACAGATTACACTGGTATCATCAAAAATTGATTCGAGTGTAATGGGTTTAAGATTTAGTATTGCATGTCGGCAGGATCATAATTATTGTTGCTCCCATAATGTAGTCTACATAGAATTGTAATGACGTAAGGACGGGAAGCTTGTAATTTAGACCCCATGTTAACTTCTGTCGGAGCAGGAGCTATATCATTTTTTTTGTAGACGCCTGGAAATTAATGTTGTTCACAGTGAATAAGTAACATTTTCTTTGGACATAATTGAAGTAGGTATAACAAATAAACTTCGATAAATTTAACGTTATTTTGGGATTGTTGTACATTGGTCAACAAGACATTTGGTATATTTTTTTGCCGGCCAGATCCTATTCCATCCCCTTCGCTATCCTTTTATCAATCTTACCAACCTTATAATTTTTTAACAAGTTTGATCAATTTTTCCACTTTTTTTTGCCTATACATAAACTACGAAAATAAATCAACTGATAATGTACCTATAACTTAACTTAAAAACACTCGCCCCTTAAATCGTCGGATTATGAATTGAACAGAGAACCCACATCTTTTGAAACCGACTATGCGTTCGATACGGGTCCTCCAAGTGTTATTTTATTAGGCCCATAATTTCAGAGTGGGCCGCGGGACCCCGGGCTCAGGATATGGAATGAAATTGTCGCCATTTATTACTCTATGATGGGACGCTCTCGGGCACACGAAGCCGACGCGTGTACAATGTCTAAAACAAGGCAATAGGAATAATGGTAGATAATGTCAATGCCTTTTAAAACGTTACCTTTGTGTTTTTACACGTGTGATGTTTACAATGTACCTATACAAATTATTGTAAAATCTCTTATGTCAGCTTCATAATTTTATCTAACGCATTGGTTGGTAAAAACATTATATTTAAAATTAAGTAAATTGACCATGTTATTTGAATGAACTTATATAAAATAAACTTTTGAACTTATTGCATTGAGCTATCAACGTTAGAGATTTACCAATATGTAGGTACTCGTACCATTATGTGTAAAAATGAAAAATATACATTAAAATGAGCAAAAACAAGCCGTTCCATGGATATTCGGGTTTTTGTTTTAAATAACCTTGTTTTTAAAAACCTTGTTATTGAACCAGGTAACAAGTTCAATAACCTTTATCCAAAGCATTTTTAGATAAGTCATTAACTTAAGCAACCTCCCAAGTGATCGAAAAGTCATTACACTACATCACGAAGAAAGACATCCCTCTTTTTCCCAGAATATAGCTACAGGTACTAAAAGAATACCAAATTTGGACGAAGGAATAAAAGAGATTGAGGTCCTTGTGTATAAGGTAAGTTATATAGGTACGATTACCCACATAGCTAAATAAAATATAAGGCAAAAAAAGGTTTTTCTTTATCTGTAGTCATCGATTGAATTGATACAATCAGTTGAAAATCACTGACGAAGCACTCGTCCTCACCGGGTACAGGTAGCACACAAAAGAATATTATTCATTTAAAGTTTTTATAATACATTTTTATTTATTATACTCGCAATAAATTACATCAAAATTTTAAAAAATTAACTAAAAGTGATGTTTTTTTTGCAAATTATAATGATATTTTTTTATTAATGGGTTCAGTTGGTTACGATTGATTATCTATCTATCTTTAGTTGATCAGTCTACTGCCGGATTTTGAGCCTACTCTTTTTTACTACAATTCCCACATATGGCTGTTGGGTTGGAGATAGCATACCATTAATAGATTACCATACCACAAAAGAGAGCTGCCACCAGTTCTGATGCTATACCGCTTTTTGTGGCAGCCTCGGGAAATTTTGCCTTTACCATATGATTCAAAGAAAATCTGTGAACATAAATTCACTTTTGAAGCTCACTGTACCTTTCAGTGGAGGCAAGGTGCGAAAGGGGAGAGTGCGACGAATCGAATTTAACGGTTGACTCAGCTTTGTGCTGCCATTGAAAGGATACACGCGAATTAATATGTTTTGTGTTCACTGACAACGAATGGCTTTACTCGCTCCGTTTTAAATGCAAATATTTCAAGTGTTTTTGGTACTCTTCTTTTCGTACAGTTAGACAGGCAATGAAATTTCTCGACAGAAATTTTAGATGAATACTATACCTATTAGGGTTTCTCATTTCTCGACCTTTTTTATTTCTCGGAGCACGAGAATTCTCGACCACTATTTCCCGGGAATTCTCGGGTTGTCGAGAAATATTGAAAAGCTCAAAACATATTTGATTTAACAATAAAACTATACTTTTTATGCAATATTCAACATTTATCAATGACCAACGTTTATTTTTAGTTTCATGTGAGTTTAATTTAACTATAGAAAACTTTAATTAAGCGAAAAAACTCTAGCGAGATCTTCTTATCATTATTTCTAGTTTCTACAAACAAATATACTAAATAGTCTTTTTCTTTGAAAAAAAAAAACAAATAAATATCTTCTAAAAACAATGTCATCATGTCACCACAATGAAACTTAGTACCTTACATACTAAATAATTTATTTTAGTCTCAGTCTGTACTACAAACTTTTCAATTACGTAGCATAAAACGACAGTTTAATTCCTTATAAAAAATAACAATCAGACGAGCTTAATAATTACGAGTAACAGTAAGGTACATGTTCCTTAGTTTAGTCTTTGTATCAACTTTTCAATATTTGTTATAAGTAAATGGAGTCTTTTCTTTACGTAAGTTAACATAAAAATCTAATAAATCATTAAAAATCTTAAGACCAATTACAATCACAATTTAAAGCGGAAACTGCTTCAAAAGCTAACCCACGATGTCACGTTATCATTAAGAAAATAAGCCTTTAAAAATACAAGGGCATTTATAGCATCATCTGACAATCGGTTTCGTATTTTTGTCACAAAGTTTCCAGACAAGGAGAAAACACGTTCGTTTTCTATTATGTACTCTAGTATAACGTATTAGAAACGTTTTCCAGAAACGTAATTAGCTGGGTCTTTCTGAGAGGAACTCAAATCTTAATAATTACAACGACCGTGTGAAATATCAAATTTCGGTGCCCTCCTCTAATAGGACAAATTATTTCATTTAATTTCGCACGACGCGTGGCAGAGCCGCAACGAGAACGCAAGCGCGTTATCAAGTTTTTAATTTTTTGACTGAATTTCTCGATTTCTCGACCACTTTTTTCTCGTCTCGAGTAAGGCAAAATTTCCCGGGAATTCTCGGTTCGAGAATTCTCGAAGAGAAACCCTAATACCTATACTATAATACTATAATATAAGATCAGAAATGATTTAATCCGCAAGAGAACTAAAGTTACCGACATAGCCCGCCGGATCAGCAAGTTGAAGTGGCAGTGGGCTGATCACGTATGTCGTAGAACCGATGGCCGTTGGAGCAGACGAGTTCTGGAGTGGAGACCGCGTCTTGGCAAGCGTAGCGTAGGACGCCCTCCGGCCCGATGGACCGACGACTTGCGGAAGGTCGCTGGTGGGAGCTGGATGAGAAAAGCGGAGGACCGGGATATCTGGCGCAAAATGGGGGAGACCTATGTCCAGCAGTGGACTGCGATAGGTTGAAGAGAGAGACTATAACAACCGTAGTACTTTTTAGATGTCAAAAAATCTAAAGACCTACAATACCTACTGAGCACAAAGTGTTCTTAGCCACTAATTAAAAAATATATAGTTCTGTAATTGGTTACATTTCACATTTATTCGAATTTTTATTTGGAAAGATATTACGTTGGTTATTCAATAACAGTAAGAATAGTTTGTTTAAAGGAAATAATAATAATACAAATAATATAACAGATTTTATACATCGTATTTCTTTTAAACAATGCATGAAGCGTATTATTGTTTTTGTAAATGTAGATTTGCTTACTAAATATGTTAAGAATTGAGCTTTCATAAGAGGTTAAACCCTAGTTATCAAAATCTTTAGGGTCGTTGATGATGATTTAAAAACATGACAATGCTAATAATAGCTGTAACTTGTTCACTCTCTAGTGTATAAGTTACAGCTGTTTTCAAAACCGTTTTCATATATTTTGCTTCAATTCGCTGCTTATCTTTTATTTCCGTTAAAAGTGACCGTTACCCTGAGATCCTGTACTGGGTATATTCAGTTTTCCAGTGTTCCCACTCAACGTTCACTCTGATTTATTAAGGAAGCCATTCGCTCCACACAGATCTAGGTGTTTAAGGACCCATACGGACGTGATTTCACTAGGAGCCATTAGCGTGGGCACTGGGTAACAGGCTGTCTAAATCTAGTAGGCTAGATAGACCTAGATGATTCTTACGCAAGGTTTTCTGATAACAGGGGGTGTCAATAATACTTAAAACATATTTTTAAATTTGAGTTTGTAGTTTGCTTTTATTTTATTTAATAGTAAAGACAATGATTTGACAATGCCAATACATGTAAAAAGGTCAGATACATAAACGTTGTATATATGAATCCATAATAATATTATGAATGGAAAAGTAACTCGTTTGACTGTTTGTTTGTTACGCTTTTATGCCTAAACGGCTGAATGGATTGAAATTTGGTGTGGTGATAGATAGTAACCTGGAATAGGTTTTAGGCTACTTTTCGTCCATTTTAACCCCCCGCTTCCCTCAAATGGGGGAAGGGGGGAATTTGTATAGAACATTTTGTAATTTTTAAGGTACAATCAAAGCTGTGAGAGTACTGGTAGTATTAAAATTGTGTAGATGCATATATTAAACTAGCCATGTAGTATACTGTCAGTCATGTATTAAATATTTGTCCAGAGGATCATTCGTTTAATTATAAAAACAGTGTCCAAGTAAAGAAAAGGGGTATTATTAGGAGTCTTAGCTCTGATTGGAAGATACTCTGTTTGGATGATTTATGAATATATCATCATCATCATGATACGAATACGTTATAAGTAATTCCAAAATACGTATAACAACATGTTTCCTATATTTTTCATTGAAATTATTTTAACAATGATAAATAATAATTTACATTTCCATTTCGTTGATAAAAAATACAGACCGTACTATTGTGCCTAAGTGCGATATGTATTTGTATAACAAATAGAAAAGGCGATAATAGTAATAAGGAGGACAACTTTGTTTGAACTACAAAATAGTGTAAATTTACTGAAATGTTTGCATAACGCTTCTAAGTTCTATTTTCTGTATAAATTAGGTTGTTTGTTAGTCACGATATTATAAAGGCGATTAACACATAGGTCGAATAGAAGATTTTTTGAACTACGTATGAAATTTCATGTGCCTAAAATGACCAAAAATCTCATTCAATGGAAAACGTTCACGTATGTGCCATGAATTTATAAAAAAGTTTTTAAATAGTTTTTAATTTTCGCAAGTTTGCTGACATATGTTGTATTTTTATTTATCTACTAAATAGTAAATGTGCTGGCCGAACGACTTAAAGTGATACTTTTCTTCCGACACGAGCTTTCGATATTGCATTATATCCTTAGCTAACTGCCGCCAGACCGCATTAGTAGTAGACTAAGATCTATCTCGACTTGGTTTATGCAACGATCCCATCTCGTATCATTGAGTCGGTCGTCGGTGTCCGGTCGTTCTACCGACCCGTAATGCGCTTCTCGGTATTTATAATTGATGTCGGCGATCTATAAGTATTAAACGAGTGATTTCGCTTCATACAGAAGACACGAAAAATTCTTTTCGACCTTCTAAACTTACTGAAATGCTCTAATGAACCAGCTTCTGGCTATGATATAGGTACTCATATGAAGTACTGAAACATCATTCCATCTATTATATCTGCATAACCCAATCGATTGAGGTTAATGCAAACACGGTCTCTCACATTTAGAGTTATGAACGTTTATAATATATTCTTATCACGTTTCCCCTGTCGTCAAGGAGGCTATAAACGATAGGAAAGGGTCCCTAGGGATGCCTAACTAAATGAACATACATGAATGAATTTAGCTAACGTATACTTATTGTAAATCAAGATACGTAATGCATACTTAGTATTGTTTCGGCTTCGTTATTTACAATTTTTAATTCTTTATAAAATCGTTTAGATTAATGTTAAGTTGCTCCATAGCTATGCCATGTGCGAGAAGGCCTGTGCCCTGCAGCAGGCCCTGCAGTGGGCCGTAATAGACAGATCACGATAATAAAAATCTTTTCATAATAAAATAGGATAAATAATTGTAATACATAACTATTCATGTATTTGGTATAACAAAACAAGAATATATACAAGCTACTAGCGTTAAATTGCTTTATTCCTAATCACTTATTTCTGGATTACGTTTGTCCTTAGTCTGTATTCTCTTCGAGTCCAGTAAGATATGTGTAAAAACATTGTTGTACCTATTCAATTAATTCAGTGTAATCCCTGAAAATAGCGAGTTATACATGCAATTTGCTAAAACTATGCGTTTCTTTGAGGTTGATTTTATACCAAAGCCTTATAGTTTCAATTTGCGTGGCAAAGCTTGTTTGTGGGTTGCGGCAGGTGGGGACCATTCCAGGCCACCGCTTGGAACATTTTGTTTAATGTATGTAATCTAAAGCAATCCGTTCGAGAATTTACGTAACGATCTTTACACTATGAAAGGACAAGAAAAGCGGTGAAGTTAATTAATGCAACGTTTGTTGGGCTTTAATAAATATGTTTTGTAATAATCAGAGCTATTTTTTATTATTATTTTTTCTATTTTTGATATTTTGAGTTCCATATTTATAGCGGACGAAATTTATTCAAATTGAGCCAAAAACTTTCTGACTTTCCTCGATCATTATTTATTAGCCACGTTCGGATAACCGACGCTCTACGTTTCCAAATTCGAGAATGTTTATATGAAGTAATTTTCAAATTTTTCAATTGATTTAATTATACCTATTATTTAAGTTATTTCAATACTGCCAATAATATTCACAACTGTTTATGTCATAAAATTGATTTTTCTGACTACTTGCAATGCTGGGAAGTACGAGTATTATCAAACATTGATTTTTACGATCTTTCTAGGTTTTTCAGTAGACAGTAAGCTTTAAGATTACCTGATAGCTAAAGAGATATATGTTTCGAATATACATAATTAATAAATTTCCTTCAAGAACACTTTATGATTCCAAGTTCAGACACTATGTCGATGTCTATCTGCGCCAATGTGTGGTGTAATTACGTGTCGTACCTTGAGACATTATATCAATGTAAGGCAATATAATTGTAAGGCAATCTACAACTTCTTAAAGCTAAATAAATTTCCATATAATTTTAATGTCTCATATTGGGATTCCTTTCCAAAGTTCACTAAATAAATTTCGTTATAATTTTAAGGTTTATATTGGAATTCCTTTCCAAAGTTAAAAGTTGCGGTATTGGCTTTGCAGCCGTGCACAGTAAGTAACTTTATATGCGTCGAATTATGATAGGTGTAGGGTTAGCAAGCTTGAGAGTTCTAGAATGCTAGCTGTTCTAGAATCTAAATTAAATTTAACCCGGCGGTCAAGCCTGGGTCGCCTTAAAGCATCACAAACAATTTTCCATGTGTGTCTGGATTCCTAGCGGTCAATGGATATATGCTATAAATATTTTATAATCATAACATATCAATAAGAAAGTATATGTACAAGCATTGGTATGTTTGTTCGTCTTTCACGGCGAAAAATGATACTATTTGAAATTTCAAGTTAGAAATCTTAAAATTCGTTATCGATTATTTCAAAGTGATACTCGTACCTAAAGCACCTGTTGTGACATTTGACTTCCGGTGTGCCGTTTGCTCGTTTCCTAGTCATCATCATCAGCTCATTAAACGTCCCCACCGAGGGGCACGAGCCTACCCGTATAGGGTGATTAGGCCTTAGTCGTCCACGCGGGCCCAGTACGGATTGGACGACTTCACACACAACCTGAATCTCTTCACAGGCGTGCATGAAGGTTTCCTCACGATGTTTTCCTTCACCGTAAGAGCGTCGGATAACGTACATATATTTTCGAAAATTCGAAAACACATTGGTACGTGTCGGGATTTGAACCTCAGCCCTCCCGGTAGGAAGGCGACAGTCCACACCACTGAGCCACCGACGCTCTCGTTTCCTAGTATTGACAATTAAATCTATCAAGTAGGTACTACTTTCAATATCTAACATCGAATAGATGATCCTACAACAAACTTTACAAATTGCAGTGTAATTTATAACTCGCTCCCGTTTCCCAGAATACTGCATTACCATAAGCAGAAAATACCAGGTCTCTACGTAGAAAAACACGAAGTTCAAGTTTTCATGGTGTACCACCGGTGCCATTTTGAACCTTAATCGGTGGATTTAAGATTCAAGACTACCCGACACCAGTGTTATCAGGTTATACACATGCGGACATTGAGACGGACATCTGTCGGTGCAACAGACCTTGCTCTAATCTATTGCATCCTCTTAATAAATATTTATTGCTGCGACCACCACATATGTTGTACCACCTTTAGCTAAGTAATATTCATATTCACATACATACGAGGTTATTGAGTCTAGGTTTTTTACATCAGTGAGGAGCTGGTGCATGTAATCATAAAATAGAAGGAACAGATATGTGGATAAAATTAACGTTAGTTTGGGATAAGAGATATGAACACTAGCACTGGCTAAAACACTAGCTAAAACGCCGTTAAATGACGAGCACATTTCTTCGATATAATATTGGAAAACCCGGATTAACGGAAGAAAACTGCGTTATTGCATCTTTTATATTGCTATTTATCACCATTATGATGTTATAAGGGATTTTGCATGTAAAACATAACTATAGTGTGTATAAAATTCACAATTT
>PQWD01008031.1:103866-125147 GCA_019425675.1 Leucinodes orbonalis
GTATGATTTTGGCCGACAGTGCTAATGGTGTTCTGGTACTGATTACAAATAAGAAATAAAATGTCATAAAAATATATAAATATTAACAATCGACAATTTAAAAGTATCTATAAAAAATATTAATAATTGATAATCTAACAGTACTATTCCGATCACTGATCATATGTTAGCACTATGGTCCCTTTTGGTTTGGGGGTGTATTATAGTCAGCATCATCATCATCATCAGCTTATTATACGCCCCCACCGAGAGTCACCAGCCTGCTCGTATATTGTGTATATGCTTTAGTTGTCCACGCAGGCCCAGTGCTGATTGGCGTGAAGTCAACGTATAATTCGAAATTCGAAACGAAATTGGTATGTGGCGGGATTTGAATCTGCACCCTCCAGATTGAAAAGGAGCAGTTCACAACTCTGAGCTACCGACGCTTATATCATCCATATTTATTATAGCCAGAAGTTCTCACTAACCATCAGTATAGGTCGGTTTGTTTGTTTGGTAACATATTTTATAAAAAAAGAATTTTCAGTAGGCTATTCAAAACATGTAATTTATTCAATCTATTTATGTGAATTTGTGCCTGTGCTCAAGTATACTGCTTACATTCGTATAATGAAGGAGCGCATGCGAAGCCTTCATTAGCGCGACACACAATTTTAGAACCGTACAACGGGATTCGCCAAAAACAATTAGTTGCGAAATCGGATGACGTCTTTAAACGCGTAATTATTTTTAGTTATTCATGATGTACTGATCATCATGATGATGATGTACTGAATAGCATTTTTTATACGTTCAAAAGTTTTTACATGCAAATGTAAAGAGCAAGTCTGTAAACAATTAAAGTGGACTTAATAATTGTGAACCATTTCATAATTTTTATAATTTTAAAGTATTTTGCAAGTGAAAATATATTTTCTATACTCTATATTTCAGTTATTTATTACTTATGTTAAAAAATTACCTTGTTAGGATTGTAACAATGTCATCTTGATCAAGTACTAGAGATCTTTTATTTGTCTTTACAGCATACGTTAAATTGAGCTTGAATAAGGTTTACCCACAGATTTAAAATGTTTCTTTCTTAATCTATGGTTACGCTTGCTAATAAAAAAGTTATAGGAAAAAATAATTAATATTTACCATCTTTGCCATATTCCACATGGCATCGTCAGAACTAGGCCACGGTAGGTACCATTACGATATTTTGCTAGTTGATAATATTTCTACCTGTTTGTAAACAGATCTATGTTAATAGTTTTTTATTTGAGATCCTAAGCAAAAATATAATACTTATGTTACTTTTTCCTTACATAGATAAATAGGTTTTTAAATATTTTTTTAATGTTACGTCGTAATTTTTTTGTTCCTTAAAAAATTGACGAGTTTAATAGCGAGCGAATTTGAGATTGAGTTGTTTCTGCTCACTTTAATATTAAACGACGAGAAGTCCACCATACAAAATGTAATGTCTTCCTAGATTGACTTGTTACCGAAAACTTGACTGCTCATTAAGGCAAGTGCATCGATCATAAAACTAGTGCCGTCTGCTGCATACGCGGCGTTCCCGAGCGCAACAATGTTGCCGATAATGTGATTGACCTCTTAATTGTATAAATGATACCATAGACTGTACTCCATGCGATGAGGCAATTACAAAATTACGGTTGCGTGTGTACTATGCGGCTTGGTCTGACGCGGTTGACATTGAATTAAAAATTGCACATTCAGTTATAGTATAATCTTACACATCACCAAACATAAGCTGGTGAGCGCTTACGGATTAAATTTCACAGATCTCTCATTGTGTTAGTAACTTATAATAATAACTGCAAATATACCTATAACTTCAAACATTAAAATATATAATAGGATAATTGTGTATGGATATACTTACACACACAGCATCACGTGTAGGGTAATAGTCTTAAATCCGAGACAAAGGGAAGGAGCTCAGCTGAGTTTGCAACGAGAGCAATCCGAGCATCGCTGTTTTTCAGCTACTCCCCTTACCCTCTGAGATGTTGTTGGAAGGCCTAGGTTATGCTTGGTTGACAATTTTTAATATTATATAAGTATGGTGCGTTTTTATAATAAGTTAGACAATGACAGAAAAAAAAACATAAATTAAATCCTACTTTATTTCTGCCCGAACTTTCTGTGTGTACATGTAATTGTGTTGGTGAGTGTGTAATTGATTATTTATAAATGAGTGTGTGAGCGTATGTGTATGTATTTGTTTATTTATTTAAAATGAAAAATGATCTGAGAGCTATATTTGCTGCGTAAGAATGTTTCAAGTCTTCAGTCATATATTGTCTTTTAAGTAAGGCAGTCTTGTATTTTACTTTAAAACTCTGAGATGACATTGAAAGACGTAGTGGTGGAGGTAGGTCATTCCATATTTTCGTTGCCATAAACTTGAAACATCCTCTGTAAAAAGTAGATCTATGGGCAGGCACAGTGAGAAGGTACAAAGACGCCGAACGCAAATTTGTCCGACCCTGCTCCCCTCTCCATAGCAGCTGCTCAAACAAATAACAGGGTTTGCCAGTCCATATTACTTTTGAGTTACACAGGCATAATGTAATTCTCGCCTAGCGCTCATATTCAGGATACCTCTGTTGTTCATGAATGGAGTAATGTGCGCTCGTCTCGGCACATTAAAACAAAACCTTATACATGCATTTTGCACTCTCTGGATACATCTCTCCGTGCTACTATTAAGTCTAGGTCCATAAACAGCGTCACAATAATTAAAAGGTGATAACACTAGTGTATCTACCAATCGTATTCGGAGATCTTCACTGATGTATGACCTTATTTTATACAGGATCTTCAATTTATAAATTGCGTTTCTAACTTTCTCACTAATATGCTGTTCGTATTTTGTCCGCTGTCTATGATTAGTCCCAAGTTACGTGCACTTGACACTTCTTCTATGGGGTACCCATCTATTTCAATTGATTTATTATGGTGTTTTACCTGTTCAATTTGTTTTTTGGTACCTAGAATCAACATTTTTGACTTTGTAGGGTTGAGAGTTAACGAATTTTTTAACGACCAATCATTTATTCGTTGGAGATCGCAATTTATATCTACGACAGCCTCTTTTGTATCTTTTGCGTGGAATGAGTGGTATAGTTGTGTATCATCTGCGTACAAGTGGTATTGACATGTTTTTAAATTAGAAGGTAAGTCTGCTGTATAGATTGTAAAGAGAACCGGACTAAGAATTGAGCCTTGTGGCACGCCGCGCGTAAGTCTCCCAATATTTGAGCATTTTTTACTGCCTCATCACCCTCAATCACAACAACCTGTTCTCTATTTGTAAGAAATGTTTTTAACCATAAACAAGTTTCACTGGAAAAACCGTATGCGGAGAGTTTGGCTAGTAGTATGTCTGGATGTAAGCAATCAAATGCCCTTGAAAAATCAAGTAGAATCAATATACTACTTAAACCTCTGTCTGAAGCTTCAGTAAGGTTACCTGTAACATGTAGAGCACTTTCTGTACTATGGCCCTTACGGAACCCTGATTGTAATTTTGGCACTATTTGCTCTTTTTCTAAATATTCTTCAATCTGTTTGAGCACTACTCTTTCAAGTACTTTCGATAAAGTAGGTAAGATCGATATCGGACGTAGGTCTTTCATTTGCTCAGCGGAGTCATGTTTTGGAATGGGTTTGATTATCGCCGTTTTCCAACATGACGGAAACGTATTTGTTGTTATTGATTTATTAATAATTGCTACAATGATGGGTAGTGTGAAATCTAAGGTCAATCTTATCATATCTATGTTGATACATCTTTTCCTGTTGCAGTAGTTGTGATATTATTTATAATATTTCGAACATCATTTCTGTTACAGGTGTAGGTGAAACCCGTTATCATGGCTATTTACCTTCTTAAAATTATTGTATGACCTTGTGAACTTAAGTCCATTGTATTAATTGGTAGTTTTAGGAAATAATCATTGTTTATCTGGGTCGGCGAGATGTTTTGGAATGTCCCTTTTACGTGTATTATCCAGTGTTATAGTTTTTTTAATATGTCCCCACAACTCATTGGGGCTATCTATGTTGTTATTTAAATAGTGGTTGAAGTAGGCTTTTTTTTCACGCTCTATAGTTCCTGTCACAAGGTTTTTAAGATTACGGTAGTATGTTCTGGAACTAATGGTTTTTGCTTTTTGTGCTCGAGACAAAGCATCGTTTCTCAGTTTAATCATGAACTTAACCATGTCAGTAATCCACGGCTTTGGAGACGCTTTAATGGTTGTCTTCTTCTTTGGCGCATGTCTATCAAATAGGTCAACTATATACTTATTAAAGAGTTCTACCATAAGGTTCACGTCATCTAAATCCAAAATTGATTGCCAAGGTACCGACTTCAAATCCTCCTCAAAGGTTTTTTTATTAATATCTCGTAAGTGGCGTGACACTCTTACTTTCTTTATAAATTTTGGTTTCTTGATAGAAAAGTCTACTAATACCAAACCATGATCACTAAGATTTCTATTATGCACGACTGTTACTGTTTTACAACTTGAACGCATATTTGTCATAACGATATCAATTAGTGTCTCAGAAACATCTGTTACCCTAGTTGCTTCGGTGACCAATTGTTCCAGGCCCTGTTGATGACAGAACGCTAATAAGTCTCTTGTATGAGTAGAACTACTTTTTAGTAAATCTATATTTAGGTCTCCCAATATACATGTATAGTTGCTGGTTGTAATACAGTTAACGGATTCACTCAAGGAATCAAGGGCTTCCTGCACCGATATGTTTTCTGGTCTATAAGCGGTGCCTACGGTCATAGTGGATCCTGGAAGTTGCACCTCTAACCATAATTGTTCCAGTTTGGAGACAGGGTGTTGACGAACACGTACATTAATACCCTCCCTAATGTAAAATCCCACGCCACCACCTCTTTTCTCTTTACGACCTTTATGAATGAATTTATAGTCTGGGATAATCGGTGCAAGAGAGACCTGACTCTCACTGAGCCAGGTTTCGTTAATAGCAAGAATGTCCGGTCTGTGATTTAATAGTGTAACCAAAAGTTCATCTTGCCCTGTATTTAGAGATCTAGCATTCAGTAGCCCTAATGTCAAACATTTATTTTTAGAAATAGCTATTTCTTCTTCTGATGTAAATATGTATATATAAAAATAAGCTTACCGCTTCTTGTGTGTGTGTGTTGTGATAGTAGTGTGTGTATGTGTATGTTGTGGTTGTAAGTGAATATTTGTAGTTCGTGCATGACAGTAGACCAAGAAAGCAAAACAAAAATTCCGTCGTAAAGACGGTTTACATTCGTCTTATGAGCTAACGTGACATTACCCAAAAACCCGTTTTATATCTTCTTCTGATTTCAAGCGGTGTCGGGGAGCTCCGGGTTCACGTCGTGCGTAGATTTTACCATCTCGGGTCCATACGAATTTCCAGTTAGTTCGAGCCGAGGCCTCACGAGCCATGAAGAATATTTGCCGATTGCGTTTAGTTAGTCTTCGTTGATATAGAAAGATTTCTGAGTGTTGGAGAAACCCATATCACAGTATTGAATCAGAAAGGCTGTAACTAAATCTGATCGACCAATCGGCAAGTTGAAATGGAGTGGCCACCAATGTCGCAGGACCTACGAGTACCTATAGCCGTTGACGCAGAAGATCTGCGATCTGGCGCAAAATGGAGAAGTTTTGTATAAACATAAAATTGATTCAAAATAACATTCAATTATAACATGCATAGTCTTTTTTCTCAGTACCTACATAAGCCTATGAATACTAAAGTAATAAAATTAGTCACTAAATAGTAAAGCTTAAAATGAAGTTGGATTTAATGAGACATCATCTTAAATTGCATCGTGGTATTACGTTTCTGTCAGGGAATGTACTCTTAAAGCTGCACCGCGCATGAGGAGAATGACCTTCTGAAAGTCGTAGTAATTATATGGATTTGTTCAAGGTACATTGCAACATTTTGATTGAAGTAGTTTGTTGCATTTTCATTATTATGAATAGAAGTTATCATTGTTTTGTTATCAGGCGCTTACAATGACAGGTTGTGAGTTTCGTTATCAATAATCATATATTTCTTATTCTAGCAACGTATATATACTTAAATTGCAAAAAATACGGTGTTTACGGAGAATTGAAGATGTTACTTTGATAAACTTTGACATAGTTACAAATAAATATCCACTGACATTCACACAGCGCTATCCAGTCCCAAACTAAGTAATCAGCCATAATATGGACATTAAACAACGGATAAACATACTTATATAAATTTACATATATTTTTTGTAAATACAAACTATTATATATAGAAAATACCCAGACCAATACACACAGATATGTTCATGCACACAAATATTGATACTGCCCGGGGATCGGACCCGGAGCCCTTGCATATACACATGGCAGTCAGGGGGTACCTTAATGTATCGTCTCTATAAAATATATTCTTGCGAAAGGTCGTAGGTGGAGGCTGGATGAGAAAAGCGGAGGACCGGGATATTTGGCGCAAAATAACGGATACCTATAACCAGCTGTGAACTGCGATAGGTTGAAGAGAAACACCGTACTGATGGGGAATTCGGAGCTTAAAGCACATTTTTATAAAATTAATATATTTTAAATGAGAGATAAAGTAGAAATCAAATTGTAAATATATAAGGTTTAAGGCAGAAATATACCTAATGTGACATAGGTATATTTCTGCCTGAAACCATCAAAAACATACTTCTTAAATTACTAAAGTAGCACTTTTGGTATTTTTATTATTATTTTCTTCTTATAAGTGTGTCACTTAGTAGCTATTTGCTTTCCTCTCTAGCACTTTCTCTTGTTTTCGATAATATGCGGTCGTGGTTTTTGTCTCCACTCGTTTTCTTCTCAGTTTTAACATCGTGGTTTGCTTTGTTAGACGTTTGTGAATAAGCATAAATTAGAGATAGGGTTGCCGAGGAATCTTATTATAGTTTATACCCATGATATGTATTCAATAACTATGTTAAGAATGTAAGGAGTGTTAAACATAGTATATAGTCATAAATCGTGATAGGGATGTTAAATATATGTATCCATACAATTTTTCCTTTAATGCTGATACTGAAAATCACAGATAATTTAATATATAGTATACTGGAGATGTAAGAGGGGAGAGGGAGGTGAACAATTTTAAAGTCAACCTTATTATAATACTGCCGAATAGCAAAAGAGGTTCTGGCGTCTCACTAACAACCATTGGATCTTTCCGTAAGGGAACCCCACACTGATAACTTATTGAAAAGCCTTATTTTATTAGTAGACGTTGAAGAAGACACTACTAATAGTGGCAGCACCTAAACATAAATTGCATTAACTGGTTAAAGCGCAGCCCAAATTACTCAGCGATTAACGTCCATACATTTGGCATGTATTTCTCACCATAATTTTATGTGAGAATTGAACTGTTCTGAAAAAGATTTATTTAAACAATATTTATTAAGACTTATGCTTTTAAGTTGGAGTGAATTATCTGACTTGTATTTATTTTTCTTTCTTTAGTAAGCTCTATGCAATATTTATCTGTAATTTTTTTATATTATTTTTTATTGCGAAGTGAATCGAATAATTTATTAATTACAGCTATTATTTACATACATGTATGATTATTAATTATATGATTTAAAAGAATAACAAATGCCTTTTTAACTGTACTCAGCCCTGCCAACATATTTTTCACTGGTACTGTGAAGTCAATTATGTTGTCATGACCTTGTTCGATCATGCTCGAATGGAAGTGACAGGAAATTCATTTGCGTATGTTTAAATGAACACAAAGCGCAGCCAGATGGCAGATGGCGTGGAGTAACTTGCGTGTTTTAACTAACATTAGTACAACTTATATAATGAAACGATATAATATTAAAACACATAGATATCAGCTAAGAAGGAAAACACGTATATTTTGCACAATAATTAGACGAAACAGTCTCAGAATTGTTATTTTTCAAAAGTATTTTATAAACGACCATCTTTTATGCATTATTTTTAATCGATCAAATAGCCTATTCCGACCCACCACAGGTTTATTTATGTATTTATTTATAGGTATGCCAACAGTACATGTACTTAACTAGGAAAATCACAAATATTTTAATTAATGTTCCTGTACATGCACCAATTACAGGCATACGCAGCATTTTTTAGTAACGAAGAGTAACAAGAAGGTATCAAAAAGTATTTAATATTACAATATAAAAATAAAACTATTTCCAAAGCATGTTTCCCAAAGTTGTAATATACTCGACTCGAGATGCTCGTAGTATTCTTGGTCACCCTTTTTGATGATCTACCATTGCTAAAAGTTTACTTATAATTTGTGGAATTGTCTAAATTCGCTACCTGCTACACTATGTTCTATGTTACTGGGGTTGGTTTCCGCACTTAGGCGTTGAATCTATGCCACACTATGGAGTCCTTACTTTGTTTTAGAAGTAATCCATTTTGATGTCTTAATACCATCAATTGGTAAAGTATTTACATAGCCCACTCTGAATTAGGCCTCCTCTGAAGATTCGTGGTTCCACAACTAAAAAGTTAAGTAATAGCCATAACTTAGACGTAAATTACAATGCAAATCGAAAGTAAAGAGAGTACAATAAAGTTAACATTTCAGAATGAATCGGCTTACGACTACATGACTTTAACTTTTGATTATGGTGTTACAGCACTTTTGCTTAATACGAAGATTTATTATGATAATTAATTATGAAGATAAAAAATGCCACGATAAAGATTACCATGAATCATCGCGATCATCATTTAATATACAACCCACAAACTTATAAGAAATTATACTAACATTAAGTTGGTTGGAGAATGGATGACCTTAAATGTTTACGAAACCAAATTATTTCTCTATTTTCGTTATGAAATCCCATAGTAATAAATGGTGAAGTTTATTATCCGCACCCACATATTGGGTTCATATGAGCAATGAGGCTGGTGTTACTTATTTACTGTAAGAGTTTGCTGTAAGTACAATCCGTTTTCTTCAGCTTGTTCAATTTAGTTCTAAAACTTTAAGAGCCCATTTCCTAGTGAAGATCATCATTTGCTTTGCAACAACCCCGTATTAGAAAAGGAGGCAGTTGAAATTACTTATAATATACTTTATGGTTTAGAGCGTCGGTGGCTCAGTGGTGTGGACTGTCGCTTCCTACCGGGAGGGCTGAGGTTCAAATCCCGACACGTACCATGTATTTTCGAATTTTCGAAAAATATATGTACGTTATCCGCCTTACGGTGAAGGAAAACATCGTGAGGAAACCTTCATGCACGCCTGCGAAGAGATTCGAAGGTTGTGTGTGTGAAGTCGTCCAATCCGCACTGGGCCCGCGTGGACGACTAAGGCCTAATCACCCATAAGGGTAGGCTCGTGCCCTCGGTGGGACGTTTAATGAGCTGATGATGAATACTTTATGGACTTATGGATTATTGGCCTCTGCCCCTAGTATATACGGTGAGTTGTTCGGGTTTGTTCCTATGGTTGAAATGAAAATCATTACCGTACATCTCGAGGGAACTCCAAATTTCATCCTCACACCCGGACGATTGAAGTCTTCCATAGTTTGTTTCTGTCGCATTTTTGCCATGTAAAACCAGATGTGGAATGAATTCCATTGGAAACATTACCGTAGCAATAGAAAATGGCATTTTTTTTAAAAGTTCGTTAACTGTTTCAAAAGGCCGGCAACGCATTTCTAGTATCTAAGCCATCTTAGATGTATATCAAAAGCTCATTAGCTCAAGTTCTATAAAAAAAAAAACGAATTTTAAAGGTATCGTATGAAGCTGGAAAAGTGCTTGATATTCAAAGTTGGAAATATTTTTTAGATATAGGTAAATCGTTTGTGGATCGTAAAATAGCGATAAAGAACTAGTGTTCAAAATGGACTCGTAGGTTATATAAAATTAATGCTAAGATTTTCAGACGCATTCATGTCATAAAGTGATATCTAAGGTTCCCTTCTTAGATTCATGATAATAAAACGTCAAAAAAGATAAGTTGTTATGATCTATTACATGTGGAGAAATCCATGACAATGTTTACTCAATGAGACTTCTTGAAACCACGTCATTGTTGTCAAATGATATACCTAAGTCTTTACTAAGAACCGTTATTAATAACTGTTTTAATAAAACGGCATCATGATTAAACAATTAAACTCAATGTGTTTTTTCTCGTCGTAGCTAGAAAAACTTTTCCAACTCGGTATGTTCATTGTATAAGTTTTAAATATGACAAAGTTTTTTATTTTATCAATGCAATACAAAATACGACAAAATCGTATACATGACATCATATTGTTTTATTTTAATTACTTTCCTTTATTGAAAAGTAATTATTTATTACTCCTAGTTTCCATTTGTGGTGTGGCACCTGAGTGGACATACGTTTACATACATACATTTTGTATGAATGCACAACTTATTACATATGAGATACATTTGAGGTATTATTTCCAGCTACATATAATGTGGTGTATTTGGTTGAAATATCGGCTCTTACACAAAGCGTTCCGGGTTCGATCCTCGGGGTAGACAAAACATTTGTGTGCATGATGAAAATGTCTGTTTGTATTGGTCTAGGTGTTTTGGATGTACAATATGTACGTATTAACAAAAAATAAATAAACTTATGTTTATCCATTGTTTAGTACCCACATTACTTGCTGAATGCTTTGATTGGGACTAGCTGGCGCTATGTGAATATCTATGGATATTTATGTATTTTATCAAATAGTTAGTTCACTGCAGTAATTTTGATGGGATTGACCTGTTAGGCTGGTTCGTTCTTAATAAGTATAAATAAAAACTGCACCAAATAAAACTGCTCTTCTTTAGCGCGATTTCCACTAACCCGCTTCGAAATACACAAACTGTAACTGATTCAATAAAGCGTAACCGCTTGGTTGCAATGTCAACCTGTCCGCACCGGCATTTCATGAAAAACAATAATAAATTTCGCCTCTTAATCTTTGAATGATCCCTAGTTATAACCTTTCAACTGCCAGAATTCCAGAGGCAGTAGACAATTAATTTTGTGTGTATTCGTAAATAAAGCGGTTAAAATTAAGGTTTAACCCTTGGAACCTAAAGGTGTCAGAAACAATTGATTATGACAAGAATATCTATCGTTAAAGGAAAGAAGACTGTTGAGTGATCAATTGCGTGTAATATTTTAATATTGCGGTTACATTATTTATGCTTACGTCACCACTTTTATTATGGGAGTGTTTTGGACGTAGATGTTGTACGATGAGCTTTGTGTAGGACTATCCCATTTCTTATCCTCTTCATATTCAGGAACACCTACCTCTGCAATTTAAGGTCCGATTAGGTAGTCCCACAAGCATATTTTTCTAAAACTTTAACAATTCACTATTCTAGAATTAACTTTCTAACTGACAGTAAATAGGAAACCACAGTGAGTTAGTCGTAAGTGACAGTCCGAATTGAAACAAGTATCAGAGTATCTGCTTTGTATATCATACAATAGGATAAATTTGATGAAATTGGCATTAAGTGCTGTACAATGAAACGAATTGACGGTGAAGTGAATTCTAACAAGTGCGGTTGATAAAAATAATCGTTACCTATATTACAAGATTTTTTTTATAATATATTACGTTTAAATCTACGAAAATTAAAGAAACGCAGTTCAGCATCTGTAATAAAACCAATACAGTTTCAGCCGTTTACTAAATTATTACACGAATCATCTTAATAATTCAAGTATTTTAGTAAGAGACCAATATGTCACAAATATAAGACGAGCTTTCCGTTTAGTCTTATTCTGCTTTATCACGAATATATGAATACTCAGGAGAAGTAAGTTCACAACGACATTATATCGTGCTATCATAATTGTGGTTGTTGGGAACAATTGGATTTTTTGTGTAGGACTATCCCATTTCTTCAGGGTTCAGACAATTGGATTTTTTGAATTTATTGAACTTAATATAACGAATACTTTATAACAAAACCCATGACAAAGTTGAAGGACCTATTTTTGTACTGGTATATAATAATGTTGTTATAACTTTAAAGATACCTGTATGTAATTTTTTTGATAATATTTAAACTTAGAACAAATAAATAAAGATCCGCGTGAATATCAAAAACAAAATTGTCCGCACAGTCCAGGCTATTTGCATAAAACGATCGCGTTTAGCGCGGAGGTGCGACCGCGACGCGCGCCCGCGCACCCAGTCGCGCGCCAACCGACCGACTGTCACACGTACCACCGTAATGCTTAATTACATCCTCGCCACTTGCAATTGCACGACAATTTAACACTTTTACAAGCCAATTGCTCATTTTCTAAAACGGTCCAGTCAATGACGCGCCGCGGCTTGTGCCGTCTGCATCGGTCTATCGTCCTAGTGTATAATCCATGTTATTGTGATCTCGTGTACGTCTAGTCGAACGTCGCAATGCGTCAGAGGTATCAGCTGAAACATAGACCGTACGTATTGTTTTCGAGCTTGACATAAAGTCACTGATTAAAAGGAGATCCGACCAATTTTCTGAAAGACAATGGTGGAAAGTATTTGTGCGTAGAAATGTTCATTCAATGTTCAAATTGTTTGAAACAATAGCATTCTTTAAACGCATCAAGGTGTTGATAACATCTGCTTATAGAGACGAGTCGGATGCAAACAAAAGTTGTTGTTATCGTATTAAGACATCAAAGTTACGATGGGATATAAAAGAGCTAATTAATTTTCTAACAATTCAGTGGTGAATAGATGACATTTTAGATTGGTTCTCAGAACTATGTAATGTTTTTAAATAAATATTTTGATTATTATTATGTTACGTATTATTTTGTATTTAGTTCTTTGTCATCCACTTACTAGTGTTTTTCGAGTAATTGTACAATTGTGAAACAACGAACTACTAATTTGCTGTGCGCAATTCTACTCGTAGCACCGGTTGTTCTAATTTTGATGCGGATAGAAAAACGGAAGTAACAGCAATAATATATCATTACGTCGCCATATAATGTTGATATATTATTTAAATTGTCACAAGTACTCACAAAACTTACAAAAGATCTAATAAAGAAAAATATATGATTGAAATTATCATATGCTGTTTCGAAATTTTGTAACAATAATAACTTCCTTTATTTACATTGATAAATGTTTTATAGATATTGTCGCCAGTTTTATTAATATTGTCACCTAATTTTTGGGTATTGTCACTTTCTTATTGACATCGTCACACTTTTCGATGTTGTCATTTGAGATAAAGCATGAAATGATAGCATTTACCTGCTGTATTGTACCCCTAAGTCCAAACAAGTTTGCATTATGTTTTGCAATGCGAAACATTGTTTAGTGAAAACTTTGCGGCTTTGTAAACTGTATTGTCGCGGTGAACAACAACCAACTACGCTTGACGCGCATTCTGCTTGTGTAATTCCATTTTGTGACTAAAGTTTTCTTTGTTTTTCAGGTAAGTCTCGAGCTTCTTTTGTGCGGTAGCGTCTGTAAGAATAGTTATAGGATTTTCTATGTTTATATACTTGGCAATATTTGAATAATACAGTCCCGTACTAATTAGTTACAGATTATTCCTTAATTTTAAATCTGGTAAACATTATAATTGTCACTTGTTTATAACCAAGACAAATATGATTATCATCGAGCATAGTTGTATTCAAATGTTAAAAAACACGTAACGTTTGTATAAACAACTTTGATTAAAAAGTGCATACTATATATTTAACAGCTAGCAGACGGTAAGTGTAGAGTCTAAAATGGTTGGATGTCTGCACAAAGTGGCCTTAATTGTTTCACGCGACGTGCATCACAAGCGAACAACCAATTGATCTATGCATTTATCAAATTATCTCATAAAATAGCGCTGTTTGCAACAGCTTTGTAGTTTGCAAATTATTTATATTTAATTCTACTCACAAAATGTAACTGTTCAAAAAGACGAGTGTGTAATTCTTTATAATATAACAAGGCAGGTTGATATTCTCGATTAAAGTGAATGAATTGGTTAAGTTGAAAACTGGAAAACTTTGCTTACTATTTTTAACAAAACAAGGAAAGTAGAAGCATATTAAAAATTCAAGAGATTTCGAATCCTCTCAACCGTTTCACCGAGTATTGTGGATAATGAGTGGGTGTGTATCATTCATACAACCGATTAAGTTTTCAATGCTTTCAAATAACGTAGATATTGGAAGTTTTTTAGTAGTGTCATAGTAGTAAGTGATTAGAGACGCATAGACACCGCTTTATTTCGTGAAAATCATAACGCATCTTTAAGTCTACAATAGTTAAGGTGGCTTGTATTAGCAATGTACTCAAAGGCTGATTACACACAAAGTGTTTGTCCATTGAAAAGAATTCAATATTTTTGTCAAAGTTCAATGATGTAATGAACTACCATGTTCGCCAGATTTCCCTTCATACTCATAATATTTCCAGGGTCGGCAATAATTCCTGATTAATTCGTTATTATCGCTATCCTGCCCGGCCACGTTGTATGATTAATGAAGTAATTGAATATCCTCTTTTGGCTCTCCCCATTTCGATGTTTCCTTGATTACAGGATATTTAGTAATTGTCTGGTCGTTCCTTGTAGCTCACTTCAAGTAAGTGTGTTGGATTTTAAACTCGGATTCCTTGTGGATTTGTCACCTCGCTGTAGTTTTGTATGTTTTTGTTAATGAAATGTTATTATTCAAGAAGACAGCGACATCTATTGGTTAAGAAGGAACTACAGCTGAAATAGTACAAATAAAAGAGACATCGTTTAAATTTAGTAACGCAAATACCTATGATATGAAGTATAATTTTTTTTTCGATAGGAGAAATACTGGTTCTCATGCAGATGACTATACATGGTTCCCTTTGAGGTAAAACATTTTTGAATTTCTGTATTGTTTTTATTTTAACTTTTTAAATTAACGATAATAATAGTAGATTAACGATAATAATAATAGATACCTCTTTTATCTCTAAAGCGGCATGGATTTTCCATGCATTGCAATTTCCTATGAGCGTATGAGCCTACACAAAAACAAAAAATACTAAACCAAGGGGGGCCGTTTTAGTAATATTAAAATTAACTTATCACAAAACGTAATATAGTATTAAAAATAAAAAATGTATCTATATGTATAACAGGCTATTACACGATGTAGCCATAGGGAATCGTAGGCGTGCGCCGGCGCAGCCTGCGGAATGCGGAACGGTTAAGCGCAGATTTAAGCCAATCATCGAGTAAAAGGCCCGGGCTTGTTCGGCCTGTTTCTCACTTGTAATTGCTGCCTATGCAAATTATATTATGCAAAATCGTGGGGCTGTTTTCTGTGTAGGTACGCATAGGTTTATCTACCAATTTTATTTTCCATGCGTGGTGTGCCTGTCTCTAATCCCATAGCTGTGATGTGCATTGCAGTAGTGTTTTAGGCTGGTTAACTAGTTAACTTATTATAGTTTTTATTAAACTGGGGCTCACTTTTAAACTATTGGGACCCAATTTGAACTAATTTAACTTTGAGGCTTTGTAGACTTGCCAACATTGGTCAAAATCGGCAATTTACGTTTCTAAAACACTCATTAAAGTAGTCATTGGGGAACATCGTCATAGGGACGCATTTGCCAACAGTGGATTTTACGGTTCCTGCTGCAAATTCTTGGTTATGAACTGATGTTTGGTAAAGAAAAAATGTATCAGGAAACTTAATTTACAAGGCAACCGAATCGAAATATATGATGCGAGTTATGTTACATAATCGTCGATATAGCATTTCACACCTAACAAACCGTAGTAACTAATGTAATGGTCCGTCGCATTACAGGTTTGAAACAAAATCTATGTGAAATTGCTCGTGAAAGGTGCGTGGCCAAGTTTCGGAATAGCCACTAGACAAAACTGTAGATTGGAATTAATTACCAAACGCTAGCACGGTTAACTGATTTACGGTAGTATCGCTAAAATTGACGTTCTTTATTGAAATGGCCATCTAATTAATAAAGCAGTAGATGCATCAGGATTTACAGGTTTTATATTCGAATTGATGAATGTTCGATATACTGGTTACGTTGTTCACCCATTAATGAAGAAGTTTGTTAATTATACATATTTTTATTAATAAGATCACATTAAAAACAATTAATAAACATTTATACTCTACTCGTACGAATAGTGAGTGATGTTGTGAGTTGGGTCATCAGAAACTTTATATTTTGTTTAATTCCTGGCTATGCATGCATTTAACCCTGACCGTCTATGAGTTATTTATAATTTACCTTTGTTTTATTTATAATTAAACTTGTAGATAATTCGCATTTCGCTGAAGCCGTGAAGAATATCTACATTTCTATTCAAATTATGTTAGGTAGATCAGATACGTGTATCGTGATGTCCTAATATTTTAATTTTTGTTTAACTGATATTTTTTCTATTTGGTTTTTGCGTCTGTGATACATGCCTGTGAACGAAATGCTTTGTACTCAAATTGTAAGGAAATCCTGAAATTACCAGCTGAGTAACGTTTGAGCAGTGTTTATTCTGCCGAGGCGCTCCCGGATTCGACAGCCGGCTGAATTGTTAATTAAGTACACACCAGGGGGAGCGATATCAAGTATGTACATTGTGTATCACACAATTGGGAACGCACACTGGAAAACATTTCACGCCTGGTTTCGCTGGCTGGCAATCTGCTTGTACACGAATGGGTGAATCTATAGTCTGCTACTCGTTTAGGCAATTCGAGATCAGAGTCAGATATGCTTTGTTGAAAGAGTCATAGAATTACAAAATTCGGAATGAAACTCACATAATTTTAATTATTTAAAAATAAAAGCGCAATCAAGGATTTCAATTGCCTTATTGTCAAAATGTTGAGATCACGTTTAAAACGTAACTTATTTCGAATATGTAACATTGAAGTTAAAAAGTCTACAAATGTATATAAAAAAGTTTAAAAAATTATTTATTCAACCTCGAATCTTCAATCAGGAATTTAAAAAATTTCTACAGTGTATTTTTTTTACAATTACATCATTATTTCAATCAGTACCAACCATGAATATATATTTTTATTGTCTTTTTACAATCACGGGACGTAACTCGAAGTAATATCATCGCGTTTTTTACTGCCATCTTATTATTACAGTATTTAACATTACCGACCAGCTTATTTTAATATACCAAGTGCTTGGTGCCTTTGGCAATCGGATTCCCAGAATTCTCGAGCCGATAAACAATCGAGACGCATTCAAGGTGGTCCGGCACATAGAATGCAGTCACTGAAGCTTGCCTTGTAGGACCTTGTATTGCATAGTATCCATAAATTCGAAGTCGGAATTTGCAATCAAGCGTCTGTAAACAAATATGTTAGTAAGTTATATCTAAAGAGACAGTGAGCCGGTCATGTATGTCGCAAGGCATAGATGACGGCACAGAAACAAACCGGATTTTTTTGCCAAGCCAGGCTTTACAACTTTGTCTTTCTCTTGAATCAATTGCAGTATACTGCTGGACATAGATACGCTCCAAGCGTCAGATATCGCAGTCCCCCGCTTTTCGCCTCCACCAGCGATCTTTCGCAAGTTGTCGGTTCACCAGGCCGGGGAGTGTCCTATGCTACGCTTGCCAAGACTCGATCCCTACTCCAAAACGCGTCTGCTCCAACAGCCAAATCTGACCTCTGATATACGTGTCCAGAAAATGATTCAAATTATCTAATTTTATTGAGAAACGGTATGAATCCACAGAGCTTTTAAAGGGTCAATTAGCATGTTTTATATTATTATAGTTACCTAAATTGGGGTTCACGTCCATCGCTATGTGGTTAAAGGTGTGGCGATGAACGGCTTGGCTAATAGCTAATTTCAGGTCTGCGGAAAAGGTCAGAAGTCTCCGTACGGACGTTTCAGACGCAAAAACAGGGGTGAACAAACTATTACTTTATGTGGTTTTTATTTAAAAGTTTTGACGTAAATAACGTCGCAGCCTTAGCTTAATCAAAAAGGCAATATAGTCTGAATATAATACAGCAAGGTAGGAAACTGTTACTGTAACCATCGTCGATGGCTCATTGTTGCCTTCTGATCTGGAGTGTGCAGTTTCAAATCCCACTACGTGCCTATTTTTATTTATTTTTTTAAATCATATGTGCGTATATCCGACGCTCTTACAGTAAAGGCAAAACATCCTGAGGAAAACTTTTTTAAAATTTTCTATGAGTGAACTGCAATTAAGCAGATTATCTGATAGTAAGTGCTATCAGTTATAGAACACCAGTGATCTAAAATTGAGAGTACAGGCTGGTTACCATATTATGACATGAAAATGCTAAATCACGGCATTCAGTATTATTTTGCATGCCTTGCCTTTTATTCCAAAACACTGATATTTTTTAAGCATAAGTAATCATGCATAAGTGTGGCATCCTGTGCACAGCGGCCGTGCAATCCGTGCCAGCCCCAATGATATTCTGTATATTTAAAGGTAGATACGCCATCCGTGCCTCAAAAAAGAATCGCCGAAGAGAGTACAGTTTGTACTCTTTTGTTTAGGTAAATGTGTTCGAAATTCGAAATATTTGTATGTGTGCTCTCATTGCATTCGGAACACTTTATTCGAATTTTTTGTGAGCATATAACGAGTCCATACTTTTTTACAATGATGTCAAGCCGTAAAAGGGCGGTAACCCTATTGCGGTTAGCCCGTGGTCGGCACGTTGCGCAAAGAGTACGCATCTCCAAAGGCACTGAGATATGGCGATAAGCCTTAGTGAAATTATTGCAAATTCGCCTGTCAGCGACATGACTAATGGACTTGTAGATATGTTTGTACTATTGTGAAAAGGTTCTCTCAATTTATTTGTGAAAGTGAGTACCAATTTGTGGTTTTGCAGACACTACGTTGTACGTTATCTTGATTCATTTTCTTTTTATTTTAGAAGGTTTAGGATTAAATATTGAGTCTTGAAATCTGTACTAATGAAGTAAGAGTAATAATACGATAATTAATGAAGTAACAGTTCCAAGTTAAGTAAGTGCTTAGTATTTGTTACTCAATACTTGAAATCTTTATTTTACAAATACGACACAAGCTAGTAACTCTTTTGACCCTATTCGGGACCAATGTTGTACAATATCCGACGGTTGCTGTTTATTTTATTACTTTGCACTAAGATTGCAGTGTCAATTCAATGCCAAAGCGTTATTAAGAATTCTGTTACCGATACACATTTCCCCATTGTTAATCGAGGTCAATTTGTTTGAATAACATGTTTGTTTTAGGAGTGGGAAGTCTTCAAAAGTGTCCTTAAAATAAAAAAAAACTATTCTTGTTATAAGGGCCGTTAACGCATTTTATACCCTCCGGTATTACGTAGATACCTACATTTGTGGTGGTGTTATTTAACACAGTCTAAGCGATCCTCATTTCCATGTGGAATAATAGTAAAATAAATGTCTCCCTGGTTCTACTGGTTTGTGAATTTGTAACGGGATTTTTATCTCTAAATTTCAAAACTGGAACGTTGCACGACTCAATTGTAACCGACAAACGCGAAGGCCGAAGCGTGGCTAATCTAAGCGCGAAGCTATAGGCAATATGAGCATATCTAATGGAACCTGCACTTGAAGCCGGAAGATAGTGGGGTACTGATTCTAGTGTAATTGCATGCCTGACGAACGTGGTACGTATGGCATCGTGTTCCCACTATCCGCATTCGGTGATTTTGTAATCTTTGAAATATTGTCTTGTATAATAAATTTGCGCTGTGTGTATTGATTGATTGACATTTTATACATCACATAATGTTATATCGAATAATCTTTTAGAAGTGTATGTGTATACTCATTCATACTTACCTGTGTTGGAAAGCATGTGTGTGGTAATCAAGTATACAAGCAGCTTCAGACACGCATTTTTTTATATTTTAATATGCTTTATGGCTTAATGTTTCATCCTTTGTCATGATCATGTTGGTATGTACCAACGGTTTTTACTGTAGCGTATCTTTGGCAAGCGAATGTTGAAATAAAGTTCCCAGCATTGTAGCCTATATTTATGATCCCATCTCTGGTTTGTATCTTTAATTACCTTCAAAACCATATAAAATTACCTGTGTCGTCGCACACATCGCGTGCAATGGACACATTAGTGTTGCAACATTATTGCTCGTTATCTCCGACACAATTACAATTAGAGCTCAATCCTTTGGCCGCGTCTGTGTTCACTTCTTCCGTGAACTTTGCTTCAGAAGAATTGATTTTAAACTGTTGTCATTCGTTATTATTTAATTATTGCATGCTCTTTGCTCTCTGGTAGAAAGCATTGGACTATCCAGGTGGACTATGTTGTGTTATACCTCAGCGTCGAAAGTCATTGTAAGGCCTTTGTACAGCAGTGGACGTTAGCCCTGGCTGGCTGGCTGGCCTGGATGTTAATAAAAGTTCAACCTTCATTTTATTTAATGTTCCTAAGTCTGTATTTATTCAACATTGGGATAAATGGAGGCGCTTTGGAAAATAATATTCAAACGTAGGCAAGTGTATAACCAATAGCGGATTTACTAGTTCTACAATCCTGTTCCTCAATAAGATAGAACCACTGAAGAGTTTGGCAATAACAAAATTTATGGTGTTACCATTATATCATCAAAGGTTCCATACTTTGTAATTTAATTATAGTTTTCAGATGACATTATAATTATTCAGATGATTTGTAACTTGATAAATCATTCAAAACAATATATTGAATTGTTTAATTAAAGATGTAACAGGATTATCCAGTCAGTTTGTAAGTTTTACTTGGATACTTTTAGCAAGAGATCTGGCCAAAAAAATCGATTATTACCGATAACATTATTTACCTATAACTATGATGTGCCTTATTTAATTCCAGCTCTTCTTGATTTCCACGCTGAACCAGTGGTTCACGAACATTAGTCAAAAATAATATATGGACGTGAATACACAAAATACAATAAAAATCATTTAAAATACCAAAGTAAAGCACAAAAATGAATTTTAACATTTAGTAGTGTTTGTTTATAATACAATAGCGCTATTAGTCGGATTCTGGACCGTGTGTAACACTTTAGTCCCGTTTATTCCAGGAATTTTGCGCGCGTCGGTCTCCTGTTGTTGTAGGAATTTCCAATTACTATTTAGGGAAAGCAAAACAAATGAATTTAAACAAACTATGACAGATAAGTACCGTGTGTACCTT
>PQWD01008031.1:128301-194780 GCA_019425675.1 Leucinodes orbonalis
TACCGCTTTTTTCATGGTCCTTCGACTATTGCTCCTAAAAACACGTGAGCTTCAGTGAAAAAAATATTTTAAAGCTTAAATGATATTAATATTATGTGTGCATAATGTGCAGCACACTATTTAACATTATTAACATTTAAGTGGACAAGGCTGACTAGGTTTTACAAGTTTATGAGAAGTTGATGAAATATCATCAATCAGCAAAATAAGTACTTACGTCTAGAGTTAAACCTACTTTTCTTAAATACAAATTTTTGTAGCAGGTAAACAAGTGAAGTTTCAGGGTGGTAAACATTTGCTAAACAATTGACTAAAAGTTCCTAATATTAATTTAAAATACCATCAATCATTAATATAAGCACCTAAGACTAAAATTTAACCTATTTTTCCTTGACTGATAATCTCTTGGTGAAATCGTAATTTAATTGTCTATCGACAATTTTCACCTGTGGCTCTGGGACGACAGTTGCTATTTGTCCATGGAAAAAAAATGAAGTGTTTATTCAGTTTAGGTCCTTACAGAATACTTATGAATGTCAAATGAAGCTACCACTGGTTCGGGAGTTAGTGTGAAATAATACAAACATTGTTGTCAATTTTCTTAAATATTTTTCTACCTTGATCTACGGATCTTAACCCCTGTACCCTCAACCCGTCTGTCGTAATCTTTTGTATCACGCAGAGATATTTGAACACTGATGGATTCCTCTTTCCTCCCATGAACTTGGCGATTATGTAATCGCAGACTTTAATGCTGGCCTCAAAGGGATCCCCAGCTTCACTGCTGTTGGCAGTCTGAAAATGGTGAATATCCACCTTCATCGAATTAAGGGTATTAGGGCTTGATGGGCTGGTAGAAGAATCAGGTGAAGGTGGAGCTGGATGTAAAATGAATATGTATCGGTTAATAGATACAAAAATTTAAACTCAATTAGGTGCCTGTTCCATTAATGGACCACTTGCTGCCCCAGTGATGGACTGGGTGGTCCATTAATAAACCCGTTATTCAGTTACACAACTCCTGTATAGAACAAGTCTGAAAGATGTGGTGTTACGTATGACTTTGACACATATTAGATTTCGCAAATTTCAAATTGACCATCTTAACCATTATCATTTGTAACTAAAAAAAATGTATATATTTCAAAAAGCTTATCCCTTAATTTTTTGACAAGCATCTGAGACGAAAATGGCGAGAACTACGCACTGTTTTCTTTCGACACATACAGCCCAAAGTCAACATCCCAACTGAGCCCCAGGCAAGTTGTAGCTTGGTGGGGTGAAGTCATAGACTCAAACCATTGCCTGTCCGAACCTGCAAAACGCCTGGGCAGCTTGTTTTCTTCGCGTTTGTCAAGGTGGTCCACTATTGGTACATGGTCCATTATAGGTACACTTACCTTACTAATTTTTTGGTGACGAGTGGTAAAATAATTATTTTGATTTTCACTTGAGTCACAGTGCGACTAGAATGAGACTGGAGAGTGTTATATTCTGGAGGTATAGACTGGATAGTGTTATATTACTTTTCACAATGATTATCTTGATAGTGACTAAGGCCCAAGTAAACATATACCTACTGCTACCAATAGAAAATATGTTGTTAACATGGTGAGTGATATATCTCGATATAAATCATTCTTTCTAATTCGGATTTCAATTCATTTTTACAAACTGAATTGAAATCCGAAAAATGAGGCAGACCAAAAACCGATTTGAACTTAATAAAGCATGATTAAATGTCTAAGTCTAGTGATTGTTAAACGGCACTATTGTAGTGTGTCACCCTTTTTTGTATCAGTGATACTATCACTGATACAAAAAAGGTGCACTTGTGATTATACTGACTGGAATGAAAAATCTTACTTTAGCTGCATTTACTGCAGTAGTATTATGCCATGGGTAATACAAGGCATAGGTAATCTTCAAATGATTATATTGTGTCTTTGGCAAATATTACTTCCTAAAAAGGCTAGTTAAACTATAATTACCATCTTCACAAGCTGAAGCTATCCATTGTCCATCTGGGCTGAACTGTAAACTATTGACTGCAAGGCGATGGCTGGAATAGGTCACAATACATCCTCTCTTCCTTGTGTCCCATAGTTTAATGTTGCTGTCACAAGAACCTGTTGTTAAATAGTCACCATAGGGATGAAAGTCCATACATTTTATTGCACCTTTGTGTCCAGTGAAAGTTCTTAATAATTTAGCAGCTTCCAAATCCCATATTTTCAATGCCCCAGTCTGTGATCCAGCACACACTAAGTCTTCAGAATGTCCAAAACATACACACTCAACAGTGTAGTATGTCCACTCAAACTCTGAAATTTAACATTATTTAATTACTAACCAATTGTATTTTTGCTAATAATTTATTTAATAAACTTCAGCTCTATATCACCAACTCATTGAATAGCCTTATTGATTTTTATTATCGCTCGAACATAGCATGCATGTAGACAATAGATTCATCTATTGTTTGTAGTGCTTTTCCACCCATGCTATGCACAACTGCTTAAAGTTTCTTAATCTGAATTTGGGTTTTCATTTGTAAAAAATTAAGAGGTTGGAATATCAACGCTTTTAATGTACCTGTACACTAACTGCTATATTTTTTTAAAAACAACCAGATTTAACAAAAGCAATTTAATGAAACTACATATTTGATGAGTAACACATTTTAACTGTCTAGATCAAACATGCTGCATGCAAAACACATTCTTTTGAGAAAACATCATCTTAAAGTTTAATACTAACCATAAGGCAACTTTGTCTGCCAATTGCCCATAAGTTCACCTTTTTGTCGTCGCCTCCAGTGGCCAAAACTTGATTCGATTTATGTCCCATGGCCAAACAATTGACGTTTGCCTTGTGGGCGACAAACTCTTCTAAAAATGTATGAGAGATAACACATGACTAGTTACTCTTATTACGGTTACTTAATGGTTGTAATATTATAAAAAAACGTATATACATACGCAACTTCCATGATCTTCGTACGGATTCCATAGCTTCTTTTGATTACGCTGTATCCATGCCAAATGAATCCAAATGGGTGACTGTAGGTATGCACAATTAGTTCAACAATTTAAAATTAATATTATAATTTGTATCTGAACCTTCGTAAATATGGATAGTCAATACACTTCTTTACGGAAGAAACAGAAAATTTTCAATAAATAATTATGGTTTTAGAACAGAACCAAATAACTTTTACTTTTTTAAATATAATGTCACTTCAGTGTTGCCGCTCGATACTATAAGTAGCGAATCGATTATTAATAATATCGAATGTTTTCAACAGCTGTATTGATAGAATCTATAGATAGCAAATGATGATCAATGGAATGAAATATTCAATGGATTGAAACTACATAACGTAGTGTTATATACTCTTTGGAAACTACTTCCATGGTTTTGACGCGACTCACTTTAATAAAGTCTGTTTCACGAAAGAAGTCCCACAGACGTTGCGCCCGCCACTGCCAGACGGAATGATACCAGTATTGAGAAAAGTATTTACCTACTTTAAATATAAGGATAATAACTAAAAAATATCTAAAATGTTTGAATAAGATAAGTCTAATATTTTGTACAAACAAATAGATTTTAGTATGTTTTTCATTTATATTTACCCTTTAACCGCGCAGTTGCATATATTCAAAGACAATAGATATTCTATTGTGTCTAGAATCACGGCGGTAATAGGTTAAGGATTAAAATGTTACCTGCCTACTTTCATACATTAACGTATAGTGTTTCCGTTAGGTTGATGTATGATTGAATATGGTATTTAAATATTTTACTTTTACTCAGGTTGCTCCGGCAAAAGCTAAAAATCACTGATTCACACTTTGAGTGTAAGTTATACTGAGCTATTGCCCTTTTGCACTGCTGCAAAATGTATGTGTAGTTAACAGTTTCATCATAATTTTTAAAAAAATGTTGTGTATTGGTTTGTAACTTTTTTATGTATTTTATAGCATGTATTTTTAGTGCAATTAGACGATTTATCTACATAAACTTATGTTAAACTGGCTTGCCATAATTTACTTAATGTTTGTTGTTTCTTAATTGTTGATAAAAGTTGTCTTTATAATAAATTAGACTGTTCAAAAGTAAAATCCAATCAATACGGCAAAATATATTTATATGGCAACTCTAAAACTATTATGGGGCCAGTATCTTGTAAAAATGGTTTTAGATTAAATTACCTTGATTAAAAATCAATTCCGTTTTCAAGACGGTTTCAACGTTGAAAAATATCTCAAATCGAACTTTTTCAAACACTTTGTATCATGAGCAATCCATAAACGCTTTGATGGAGCTAAAACTCACCGAATCTATTACAACAACCCAATTTATAGAATTAACAAACGACACTATAAATTTAATTCCGCAAATCGCCGCGGACTTCTTTCTTGAAATAGTTGAACAAGACTTTAAACTGTTTCACAAAAGAAGCCGCGGCGATTTGTGGAACTAAATTTGATTATGATGTCTATGTTAAGTACAAAGTTCGAACCATAGGTTCAAACTTGTTCTATCAGACACTTATGCAGCAGTGCCCTTAATCAAATAACATTTTCAATTTATGATTGATTTTTCGGGTCATGCAATGATGCAACGATAGCACTTGGTCCTAAAGTTAAATTATTAACAAGGTCATCTACATCGTTATTTTATATTTACCGAAAAATAAGCTATGTCCAAGACAGGAACCAGAACCAAAATCAGAGAATATTTTTATTATATTGATCATCAAGGCATGGTAGTATTTTTTTTAATGTCCATCAATAAAACTATCTTTCTATACAGTACCTTTATAACTCTTATAAGCTACATGAACCAAGTAGGTAATTATTTGAACTTTTATGTTTCAGCTATTCTTAGATGACTCTAAAATGAAAAACTTTACATCATGTTTTAAAGAAAAAAGTTTTTGCAGTTCTTTTTCAATAGAATAAGACTAAATAAATCTGGAAGATATGAAGAGGAATTTCCTTTTATTTCACTTTGCGGTAGAGAAAGAAATTTTATAAGATTGATGATGTTCCAATTGTTTATACTCATTTATTGAACAAAGGTAATGATGTGGATTTATTAACATATGGTTATGCTGGAGAGCTGCTGACACATCAGTTCTTTCCAAATAAAATATTTATGCTTCAAAGTACAGGAGAGTGTATCACCCAGCAGATGATAAGTTTGGAGGCATAGGTCTGATTAGGTCAAAACTTGCTATTGAATTAAGTAAATTTTATTTTTCATGATGGTGAGTCACAACCCCTTCACATTTCACATGGAATAAAGATAATTATGAATTAGATCAAGATTGTTTAATGAGAAAGTAAAACAATTCAACTTAAAAATAAATTCCATACCAGATTGAAATCTATTTACTTTAATATTATACAACAATGTATGTGCTTTTACAACAATCTAAGCTAAACTATTCAATAAAAATGTTTAGTCATATTATTTTATTATTTAATCTCTTACTCTATTTTTAAAACAGTTAAAATATAAAGGCCATCTTTTAAATTCTGTATCACAGTTAATAATATGGCAATTCTGTATAATTTTGTATTATTTACTATAGGGGGAGGGTATTGGTTTTTATAAGATTAGTTCTATAAACTGAAACTTAAGTAGTTTCTTCTTTAGTAAACGGCTGGTATGTTCCCGGCTGTACCCAAGAGAACCCTTGATGATGCCCTTCATTTGCAGTGGTTTCAGCATTAGATCTTTAGCAGTATCATGTACTTCAGGATCATATTGTTTAAAAGTAATGTAATGTTATCTTCAGTAGGTGGATATCATACACATGGTCAATACTGGATACTATACATTCTCTTACCTTTTCCATAAAAAGTTTTTTATTCGTTTGTATCTAGAAAAAGACATTGAACATGAATTCCTAGATTTATTAATAAGAAATAAATAAAAAAATATGAAGTATACTAACGTTACTGAAGCTTCCATATTAGATGGTGCTTTCATATTCAAATTATGAAATATCCAGTGTAAATATTTTAGTATTGCCATAGTGATTCTTTTACGATCCCACTGCGGGAATACTTCTCTTAAATTTAGAATACCTGAGTTGGCATCAATTGCTGGGTGATATATACTGGTGTGAATGTCAAAACCTGCAATTGATTACGTAATTAAATTTATAATAAATATTCAAAAGGTGTTAAATACAAAACATTACATGAAACCTTACTGGTACTTCATCATCAGGAAATTTATCAGGCAAAGATAATTGAAATCGGAAAATTCCTCCTTCATAATACCCAGCTCTCACAAATATGACTCCAAACCATTCTGTTTAAAAACATAATTATAACCACTTGATAAATTGAAGTGAATTATATAGAATCAATTTAAAAGCTGTTTAGAACAGAGAACTTACTGAAAGAGTTTCATATGACGGAATAACATAAACCCTTGTAAGTTTTCAGTTTGTAACATACGACTGAAATAAATGTTTTTTTTAAATTATCATGAAACTGTATGTATTTAGCTTGCAGAGTATTAACTGTACTTACTATTCAGCCATAATTATATACTCTTGGTGAAACATGGAATAAAGTTCTCTTGTTTCTTTGACATTATTGTTGATTCCTCACTCATATTTAAAATTGAACTTATTAATAATTATTAAAACAAACAAACATGTGAATGTATATTGTCAATACATATTCAAATTAAAGAAAGAAGAACAAAGGCATTTTGAGTTGTCAATGTCATGTCATGATTTCATGTCATTTTTCAATTTTACATATCAACAGTGCGTTTTATTCAACCTATGCCGTTATGTTGGCGCCTTGTCTGTAAATGTCATTGGTACGATAAGACTCTCCCGGACCTACGTTTTTAGGGTTCCAGCCAAATGGCAAAAACGGAACCCTTATAGATTCGTCAAGTCTGTCTGTATGTCTGTGTCCATCCGAATAATACAACCCCTTTTAACTACAATATTCAAACTTTGTACGTAGAGTCTGTTTCACGAAACAAGTCCTGCGGTGATTTGTAGAACTAAATATGACAGATCGGCCATATTGTCGTTTGCCAATGCTAAGAATTTGTTTTTGTAATAGATTTCGGTGAGTTTAAAGGTGCATCAAAGCGTTATATGGATATTAATGTTACCAAAAGTTGTAAAAATTTTCGGTTCAACATATTTTGTTCTGGCAAAAGCGTCTTGAAAGCGAATAAATAATTTGCAACAGCCTCGCCGCCATAATGGTCAGTGCTGCAGTGGCCGATAGTCAAATTACACGAGACAGATCAAAAGTAACATTTTGACAGAAAAAGTAACATTGCCTTTTTTTTGTGGAAATTGGCAAAATACGTTAACCCGGCGTCATTGTGGTAGGAAACAGTTACATGGACGTTGAGGTGGGTCAATTTTACCCATATATTTAATACATGGTATTTCTATAGTTTATAAGTAAATTTATAAAATGTGTTATTATATCAGTAAGAGGTATTCTGGTTTGATAATGCAAACGAAAAATTATAATTTAGTAATGCTTTATTAAGTTCCATCTACTTTTATATAACTTACCAAAAGGTACAAAATTAAATCTCTTACGTTTTCATAAAATTCCTATAGAAATAACGTAACTTTCTCGGTTATTTTTGACACTTTAACCCGCATAGCTCGCAGCGCAGTTGCTATCGAATTGATTTCTCTTCGAAAACATTTAGAGCATAGTATTGGTGACAGCTACTGAGCAGAAGAGCAACGTCTCGCGCGTACTTTAAAAAATATTAGAAATTCTAAACTAAGCGGGTAATTTTTACCCAACCTCAATGACGCCGGGTTAATAATGGTATTTTTTTAATGAAAATAAAATACGTTCCTTGACTCTTTATTAAAAGTAAAAATTTGTAACAATTGTGTTGTTGATCGCATAATCGACTGTTGACGCTGAAAAGAAAAAAGTAACAGTCAGTTAGATATTTATATCTATGTAAAGTACTAATCCATTTATGAATGTCGTTCAATACCAACCTGCATTGTCATTAATCAATACAAAAACTATAAAAAGTATCCGCCCCTTTATTAAACTTAACATTTCGTTATTATTGTTGATCGAACAATCGACTGGCGATGCTGAAAATAAAAATGTAACAGTCAGTTGTTTGTATCTAAATAATATAGTTATTCATAGTTTAGGAATGTCGTTCAATACCAACCTGCTTTGTCATCAATGAATACATGACTTGTATTTTCAGCCATAAGTGTAGCTAATTTCGTGGCTAATAATTGTTTTTTGATCGAATAATCGACTGGTGATGCTAGAAAATAAATGACGTCAAAAACGTGTGTTTAATTAATTAATAAATATACCAATCAACCATTTTAAGAATGTCTTTCAATACTAACCTGATTTAAATCTTCGTCGTGCCTGTGATTCACATACACAACAATAGAGAGATAATAATTCATTTCAGCTTAAAATGACTAAATATTCCAAAGAAAGCTAATTGGAACTGGTGGAACCTGAAAAAAGCGTTTATTTTAGTATTGTATAAATAAAAAATGTTGCTTATAACTTTTTGATATTAAATATTGTGTAAATTAGTTAAATAACAATTAATACCTTCACCAGTCTTGCTGTAAGCTACTTTTGCATGCATCATTCTTTTAGAAGGCTCAAATTTTATGGCGTTTTCTATGTTGGCTTTTGTTGCCATCAAAGAAGAAATAGTTTCAGTGCTCAGTCTATTCCGGTTTTCGCATTTTATTGATTTAAGCTGGCTGAAAATTCTTTCCACGCTAGCATTGGAAAAAGTCAAAACAAGCAAGAGCCCTACAATCTTTTTTTTAATTTGGGAACATTTCAGTACCGGCTATATCCTTTAGCTTTAAAATTTGTTTCCAATATTCTTCCACTTCCAGATTTTGACTCAAACCTAAATCGTTGTGGTCCAGGAAAGCATGTTTTTTCCATTCTTTTTGAAGCTTCACTTCATTTACATCCATGTTTGTTCATATTTAGTTCACTTGCATTGTGTTTGCAAGTGAACTAAATATAAACTGGTTGATAAATTTTATAAGATTAAAACTACAATAATATGTAAATATAATAATTACTTACCGAATCACTACTTATAATAAAAGTCAATCAATCAATCTTCTTTAGTTATGGCGGATAATAAAAGTCACAAACAAAACAACACAATACTTAGTAAAAGAAGAATACACTACAAACTTTGAAAGAAGAAAATCAAGTGCCAAACCGACCGAGCGAGCGAGCGTCGAAGGCGGTCGTCACATCCACAAACAAATCCGACGCTCGCACACGTAAGCAGGATGAAAGATTCAGAAATAAATACACACGAGTGAGTGAATAAGTAGATTTGACAAACAATCGTATTGGTTGGTCAGTCCATGGTCAGTCTGTCCAACAACGCCATGTTGTTTTCTATCAAGCGTGCCAAGCTGCCAACATGACCTAAAATTATATTCATAAATGCGTTCCGATACACGATTTTGTTCGAAATTCTCAAAAGTAACATAAAAGTAACATTGAGTGTGGTGTAACATGGAAGTAACATTGGAGGGCCAAAAGTAACGTAAAATGTTACAAAAGTAACATTCTGGCAACGCTGTAATGGGTACTTTTCAGAGTTGCCATATTAATATATTTTGCCGATTTGATTGGAGGTTTACTGTCTAGTTTATTATAAGAGACAACATTTAACAATTATTAAGACGTAATTGAGATTCGCTATCTTTAATTAAATAAAACTACTATCATTTTCGTAATTTACAAGCAACAAAAGAAAGTAAGAAAGCGGCATCTGATAAAATTCATCTTTAATGCGTTCCATTGTGAGAATGTAATCTCGTCCTCGCGAGATCTCAGCCTTTTTTAGCGAGATGATCTTAGACGAAAAAGGGAGATCTCGCGAGTTTAACGAAATTGCACATGATCAAAAAAGTCTTAATTAATAACTAAATATTTTGAAAGTAGCTCCGCAACACACAAAACATAAGCACAAAATGTCTTCGATTAATGGCTTGTGATTTAAACTGAAGAAATCTCTCAAATTATTGGTATAAGTGAATTAATCTGGTCTAATGGATATGAATGGATGAAGTGTATGAAGTTTCATTTCATTGATAATATCTCCGCTTAATAAACCAACTCAACTTAGAAAATAAGTATATATTTTTTAGTTTTCGTTGTTTTGTTTCTTATGGAATAACTGTTTTATTACTGAAAGATATTTGTTTGATAATAGAATAGAATACTGTTTGGTTTTTAATTTGTTATTCGATAGGTATGTATGTCAAAGTTTTTTACTTAGAATTTGATGCATAACAGTTTATTGAAAAAAAAATCTTGTAAGTTTTTTTATTATAATCCTTATTGTATTTATAATTAGTTTCATATTTATTTTAAAACAATATTCAATCATACATTACCATAACTGAACATAATAGGTTAATGTATGCAAAGTAGGTATTTAAAGTGTCTGTTGAATATATGCAACTGCTCCGGTTTAAGAGTGAATACAAAATGACAACATATCTAAAATGTATTTAAGGTATAAAATATTAAACTTATTTATTTAAATATCAAAGATGTTTTTGATAGTTATTCTTAAATTTGAAGTACTTAGGTCAATATTTTTCAAGTACTGGTATCATTCCGTCTGGCGACTGTGGCGAAACGTCTGCGGGATTTCTTACGTGAAACAGACTTTATATTTATTCTGTGAACCGCTATTAGGTTTTAATAAGAAACTTGAAAATTATTTTTGGGGTGCCCCATACATTGAACTGAAAAAAAATTTTTTTTCATCGAACCCCCGGGTGGGGTATCAAGTGTAGAGCTTGAAAATGATATCGCGGTTTCTAATATATTTTTTTTATAAATTGAATAGTTTGCGCGAGAGACGCCTCCAAAGTTGAAAAAAATGTGTCCCACCCCTCTAATTTCTAAACTATAAGGTTGATAAAATCGAAAAAAAAAAAATTTATGGTAATGTACATTACCATAAAATCTAACAACGAAATTTAGTTTGAAAGATTTCGTGAGTAGTTTTTTTATACGTGAAAAACGGTGAACCACTATTTTTTTGTTAAAGCTGTAGTAGGTGCCTAAGTATTAAAAATACTTTATTTTATGTTACTTGCTGCTGCGGAAACCTCCACGGACGATTCCGACTCGTGCTTGGCCAATTTTGTTTATTAGTTATATTTTCGACTGAGATCATGCCAAAATTTTAAAAAGCGGTGAAAATAAACTAAAACAAATAATTAATTAAACAATACCCACGGGACCATCTTATCGTACCAAACCAATGACGAGGTGCCCAACATAGGTACTATTCGATGAAACGCACTACCTAGAAAAATGCAACGCTTTTTATCTATTTCACCGCTTATCTATTACCGAGATCACGTATCAAATGTGGGAAGTGATGTTCGCGCTGTTCAACGATTACAGTGGTTTCTTCACCTAGTCCTGGCTCTCCTCGTGCCCTCCTCTTGACAGCCCTGACTTGTTACCGGCCTGGTTCGACACGTGAAGATGACCGTCAAAGTCACTAAGACGACTACTTAGCATCGCACGCCGCCACCATTACAACTCCGTTGGCATGACATCCAGTGGCGATGTACAGTCCCCTATCTCAACGACCACTCGCTACGCAAGATCTCGCAAACTTACCACGGGCTTAGTCTGGTGAAGAGCGCGCGGCCATCCTTTGTCCGGAGCTGGCGTTTAGGCTTCGACTGGAGACGAAGTTAGGGCTGTACAAAACTGCTACGGCTCAAATACCCGGCCCCTGCGTAGAACGCATTGTGATCTCCATCGAACAAACATCGAATTCAGGCCCAATAGAATGTCTCCCTTCGCATCATAACAGGAGCGGGGCGTTGCAAGATACTAGAGATATATACTAGAGATATCACGTGCGCAAAGATACTAGAGATAAGTTGTATACGAAACGACTCGCGGTAAATTTATATTTACGAATATCCATTCGCAAGATCCTTTAAAAGTTGTTTTGACCAATCACAGAAGATTGTTTGATTATACGCTTCTTTGAAATGCGGCAAATAATACACTGTTCTATGATTAGTCGATGTTGACAGTGGCAATGCTTGTATCCATAGACTTAGGTACAATTAACTATTAATTTAAAAGTTCGTCGCCGTCACTAAATCTTGAACGCATTTTGAAGCCAGGGGACCACCAGGCAGTGGAGATATATGTGTCCAGGTAGCTTGAAATCAACATTCCCAACCGTTCAGATTTTAATTGCTTATGTAGCTAGCTTTTATGTAGGTAACGCATAATTCAAAGTTATTAACTATAGGTACAAATACCTTCACTAAATGTTAGTAGAGGAATCATATCCGGAAACGCTCCCGTTATTGAGATTCATGACTTCATAAGGTACCACCAAAAGACACAGATTTTTGCATTTTCTACTGGACATCTGTACTTACATACCACCAAACTTTTAGTGGGATGCTCTTTAACCTATCGCAGTCCACTGCTGGACATAGGTCTTCCCCATTTTGCGCCAGATATCCGGTACTCCGCTGACGATGTGACGCTCGTTGATATGCAAAGTCGTTGTAATTACTTTCGTTCACAAGATTGTCGTCCAATCCGCACTGGGCCCGCGTGGACGACTAAGGCCTAATCACCCTGTACAGGTAGGCTCGTGCCCCTCTGTGGGGACATTTAATGAGCTGATGATGTAAAGGGCATTAGATTTATATTCAATCAACAATGTATTAAGGTATTAATTGGATAAATGATTATTGCTGTATTGGTTAAAAATCGCTTTGAAATTTAGCCATTAGGTATATGTCGTAAAAAGTAAATGACACAAAAAAAATGTGGGATGTCCATAAGAGATAAACATATACCATCGCGAAGTTTTCTGTAGACCTTTTTCATGTAAACAATACTCAGTACATTACATATTTTGATAAATCTTGTAGGGTTCAGCCTGCGTTTGCAATGTAGAAGCGGAAAAATTAAATTATTTATGACATCACAATAGGAACTTCAAAAATAACAATATGGACGTCTCCACTCTTTAATGGATCACTCTATCTATTTAAAAAAAATCACGAAAATCAGTTGCGTAGTTTTAAAGATTAACACTTTTGTGTTTTATACGTTATTTATATGGACTCTTTGATGAATCACATACACACGCTCTTTTAAATAATTGCTTTGTGTATTGATGTTGAAAATTTCATTTGCGATCAATAATAGCTCCCCTCTTCGGTAGTGAGAACAACGTCGCGAGTGGGGATGAGCACCTGATGATCCCTGGGATCAACCGGCCTCCGTCCTCAATTAGCTAGGATTATCCGCACGTGGCCCTGCGTTACGATTTATATTCTATTCCCAATATTCAAATACCTGGGTAATTGTATTTTATTTATTAATCTTTGAATTGTATCATGTTGCTTTTTTTATTTTAAAAAAGGTGAACGTTTCGAAAGTTAACGAAGTAAACAAAGTTTTGCTTTTGTTCACTGCGAACACACGACACAAGTCATGTTTTTTGCAAGCTTTTTTTAGTTTGTTTTTCCTAATCCTTCCTTCTTGCTTTATATTTTGTGAAATCCACACAAAATCTGAGCGAATTTTGACAGGCTGTGTCCTTAGTTTTTATACGTCCGTGGCAAAAATTGTGCTGTATTCAATTTATGAGAGTCACGTAAGTTTAATACATTACTAAGTTCTAACATAAAGGGTTTAAACTACTTTTAAAAGTAGGTGTAGTAAGTTCTTAGTACCTACGTAGTTCAATTAAATACCCTAGTGATTGAAATACGTTTCACTTTGTGAAGAAAATTATAAAAGGTATCTTTATTGACAAAGTAAATACCTAGACACCCACATAAAGATTCCTGACTAGATAATTAGGTTCACGCATTTCTTACAACATGCTTGTTCTTATTATTTTATTACAAACAAACAGTTAATGATGTAGACGGTGATCTATATATGAATTTTATGACAACAGTTTTATTCGTAAAACAGACGTTAATTCGAGGAAACATATGGACGTTTGTGGCGCTACTCGTACTCAAAGTGCGCCCGGCAGTGTAGCGCGCCATAAAACGGGCTCATTTGATGTGCGCTCTGCAGCCCTGCAGCTTAAACTCTGTTAAAAAACAAACAGCTTTATTAGAACCGTTACTCATAATTATTAACGTTAACTGGTACACAAATACCTATTCTATTCGTTTCAGGTGTAATATTTTATTAAATCTATTTAATCCTTTTTCCTCGGGTTAATTAAGTCAATAAAATCAATTGTTGTAGTCGTATACTTGTATCACAAGTATTTTTATTTGGGAAACAAACAATACAGTCTAACTTTTAAATTAAAAAAAAATAAAAACAAAAAGTGCACTATTACAGAAATCGGATAAATCTCCACAACTTGATAGGTATTCCATTAACTGAACGCAAAAGGTTGCAATTTGGAAATATTACCTCATTTATTACTCTAAAAACAAAAGAAAGAAAAAAATATATTTAAAATAAAACCTCTTTTTAAACAAAAAAAACAAATCATGATCTGGGCTGCAGTGTGACTACAGCGTATTAGTGCAAGTCTGACTTTCCTCATATCTATTACATCTATTATTTATTTTTATTGCTTAATTAATTTATAACTTTGTCATTTATTATTATTACTTAAAAATAAAATAGGAGTGTCTGTTTGTAATATTGAAATAACTATATTTTTCTTCATTTGACTATGAATATATAACATAGTCCTAGACTTCTGTATCTGTTAACGCTTCTTTATATCGTCTGTAAAATAAAATTGTGTTTCAAATAAAGACAAAATAAATATATTGGTATATACGGAACATATGCCAAAATAACAATTTTTAATTATTAATAATTTTGTCTGTCTGTTTGTTCCAGGAAATCTCTGAAATGGCTGGATGGATTTGGACAGGACTTTTTTTGCAGGTAGCTGATGTCATAGGCTACTTATATTTAAGACATTAGTTTTTATTTTTGAAAAATAAAGCAATGCTTCACCGCGCGTCACGTGACTTAACGAAGCGATTTATGGTTATGTTTTAGTGCGGGAGAATATCTTCTAACAGTTCTAACGCGAGGAACAGCTACTATGTTATATTAATGCAATTTAAAAGAAAAGGAGAACCAATGTGGTTACTAAGAATTCATTGATCTCTTTCCTTATGCATAATTATAATGATAGATAGGACTAGTTATGTCATAAAATAACACTCCTATTGAAAGGTTAGGTAGGATACATGATAAGTACAATAATACTTATCATAACAGAAATCAGGTGGTACTTTTTGCGCTTAGTTGCTAGTCTAGTGCTAGTTATTTTAATATTACAAACAGGCACTCCAATTTTATAAATATGTTACCAGCGACCTGCCCGCCCCTGCTGCGATGCAATGGTGATATTCGTAATAGGCACGCACCCGTCTCCGTGGTCGGCCGGTACCGCCGCAAACGCTACTTAGTGCAATTTTTAAATCTGGAATATCGGTTCAGCCTACGTTTGCAAAGTAAGCGGCAAAAATGAAATATTTACGACATCGCATAGAAACCTCGAAAAAAACAGTATTTCCCTACATTAAATGGTTTATCATACATATAAAACTTCTTCTTAAATCAATTTATCTATTAAAAAAACTGCATCCAAATCCATTGCGTAGTTTTAAAGATTTAAGCGCACATAGGGACACAGGGACAAAAAAGCGACTTTGTTTTATACTATGTATTTTATAACAAAAAAATGTTTCTGCCGTTTCGCCGGCTCGCGGGTTGTTGAGGTCTCAGTTCTAACCCTCGGAGGTACAAAATTCGAATGATTGTATATTTCAATAGTACTGGGATAATCGAAACTTCTAAATTAATAGCTCGCCAAGTCTGATTGTACCTAAGTCTATAGAGACAAGCATTGCTACTGTAAACATCGACCAATCATAGTGTAATTAAAAGCTCTTCTATGCTTGGTCAAAACTTTTAGAATCTTGCAAAAATAGATATTATACACTTACCACGAGACTTTTCAAATTATTAAATTTACCATAATGTAGACTAAATTAATACAATTTACCTCTAGTGTAGAATACTACGAAAGTTAATACATTTCCTCGGAAATTAATAAATTTGCGGTAAGTGTCATTTTCATAGTTTTTATAGTGGCTAATACATTTTACTTGATTTAATTGGTCTTCATATTACGCACCATTAAACATTAATAAACATGTAGAAAATTTGATAATACTTTAATTACACCATGCGTAATAACGTAGGTTTTTAAGAGTTTTTTTCTACGATATGGATTCCTTTAATTGTCTGCACAGTTAATGCTCACCAGAATGCGTGTCATGAGTGTAGTGAAACGGCATTCAAATAAACAAAAAAATAAATAAAAAAAATAATCTTTAAGTGTGATGTGTATAAAGTATCGTATTTGCCTCAATAAAAGTTTACTTGCAAGAGATCGGAAGCCGCATAACGTGCTTCAGAGCTGCTCAAGTGTGATGTGAAGACAGACCAGTCACTATTCATGCATCCCAGAGAAACCTTAGGAACGACTTGCTTTGAGGTGGTGTCACATTCTATGTTGGTGTTTTTATTTATTTTCTATACTGGTTACGTCTGTGGTTACAGGAACAATTTTCTGCTGGTATCGAAGATGAAAAGATCACGTCACATGAGCCGATCAGGTTCTCTTTTAAATAAATAAATATCCACTGACATTCACACAGCGCCATCTAGCCCCAAGTTAAGCGTGAAGCCTTAGTATGGGCACAAAACCCCGGATAAACATACTTATGTATTTTTTTTAAATACATACATATGATACATAGAAAACCCCCCAGACCAATACAAACAAACTTGTTCATGCTCACAAATGTTTGTACTGCCCGGAGATCGAACCCGGAAGCCTTGGTGTAGTAGCCGACGTCTCAACCATTACACCAAATGGGTCGTCTTGTTTCAGATGATATTATATTTAGGTTATTGGCTTAAAAATATTTTATACTACATAAAATATTATTGTATTTAAAGAAATAGTCTCAATTATATTTTGATAAGTGTTGAACTTTAAATTTATTTTATAGCAGGGTTTTTTAAAGATCAGTTTAGTTGTGAAATTATTACGAGTGTTATATTATGTTTTTTTGACAGTTTGTAATAAAAGGTCCTATTCTTCTAGTTTTTTTTTGTGTAGACATTATAAATGTTTACCCTGATTTATGGTAACTTTTCTGGTTTGGGACTATATATTCAAATTTTAATCAAAACATCAAAGGTTTAGTGAAATGGGCTACCTCAATGTAACTAAAAGTTTAACCCTAAAAATATTCCTACATGACATTATTAATACCATATTATGTTATGTCAACACAGATATTATTATTCATTCAGTAATGTTTACGATTATTTAAATTAGATTTATAAGAGGCAGATATTTAAACGCCAACACAGACTGCATGTGAATGAGTTTGGTTGAAATCGATCTATAAGCTTTTATTGAAAAAAAAAGTGTGTAAGTGCAGCAAGTGGGTGAGGTGCTTCGTTCCCACGGTCTGTAGGCGGATTACACGAAATGCCCTTTCGGCTCTCCGTTGCTACACTGACCCGAGCTTTTTGCGCTAAAAGAATCGTCCGATAATCACGGGTTCATTGTGTACAAGATCTGGATAAAATTCCCGATCTCGCCTTGTACAAGTTCAAGTTTTTGTTATCATCGATCAGAGATGATGTCAATAAAGGATGGGTACCTGCACAAATTTGACGGTCAAGGTGCCGTGCGTCACAATAAAATTGCGATAAGATCGCACTGCTCGAAACTCAGTTCCGCGTAAAATGTAATGCAAGCTTAACGATAGGAGGAAGGAGATTGGCTTTTGTACAATTTAAACAACTAGGAATTAGTATTTCTGAATGCTGGCTTGATGAGTTCATACAGAATATTTAACTAAATACTGACTGAGATATCCTAGTTTAATTTAAAGTAGAGGATCATATAATGGATGAATACCTTGTTAATTGCATATAAAAATGTTGTAGATATTATTAAGTATAGTTACTTCTAAAAATTTTACATATTTTTAACAAACTGTTATCCCACATTACTGCATGCGCTTTTAGGGTGAATTTGGTTCCGACAGAATTTCAACAGTCAGAAAATTGGACTGTTTTGTATTATGTACCTGCAAAAAAAAGTTTGGTTGGTACCAACATACAGCTCACGGAATTTGAAACTAATAAACTTGCGGCAGGTATCTTCTGTAAAAAATGACTTGTATTAAACATACAAAATAAAAATTTAAAAACTTAATTAATGGTTTATGGAAATTATAAGGTATGTTATAAAGCTACTTACCGACTTTCTTTTAAGAATTACTTACATGTTGGTTGTGTGAATCAAGATGTCTTTTTTTTGGCCAGGGTGGTTACCGCCATCTCTTAAAACAGTATTACAATAATATTACTTGGTATTTCCTGGAACAAGAATGCTGATGTATCATTATAACATTACTATTTTAAGAGATTGCGGTAACCTCCCAGGAAATGGTAATACATTATTAACTTTATTCGAAGTTCTAATAATATGAATTTACAAATTATACTTACCTATAATTACTTTCTGTATCAATAGGGAGAATTTTGTTTTTGAGATAGGTACTCCAAAAATTTTATCGTTTTTTGATATACATTTATATTTATTATATTCCGTACTCCAACAATTTAGTTTCAATAACGTTTCAATCATTAGTAACAGCGGCACTTTTAATTTCATGTCGTTTAATAGGGGCAATCAAGCATGAGTTGTGTTCAACGAGCATAAATGTGAACATTTCCTTTAGTTGGCTAAATTGCGTATATGAAGGGCGGCGAGGGCGGCGCAAGCGCACAGGTGCGTCGCGCGTGCTTCACACACAACACTGGCGTACACCGTTTAATTACCTTATGCTGGCAGGAGAAACATGAAATAGCATTCCATAGCGTTTCATAATTCTTTTGTTGTTTTCTTTTGTATTTTAACTCACCTGATGGTATCAGGTGATCCTTTAGGGAGTAGAAGAGCCTGAAGCGGATTTGCTTATTTGTGCCGTAAAGATAAAATAATAATAAATCCACTCACATATACACAGCGCCATCTAGCCCCAAACTAAGCATGAGCCTGTAATATGGTTCTAAACAAGGAATAAACATACTATTTTTTTTTGTAAAAATAATTATACATCGAAAACACCCAGACCAACGCACAATCGCATGGGAGTACCCCAGGGTTCAATTTTAGGCCCTCTCTTTTTAATATATATAAATGACCTCCCTTACTATTGTAAAAGCCTTTCGGATATAGTTCTATTTGCTGATGTCACGTCATTGATTTTTAATGTGAACAGACGTAAGGAGAATTTTGACGATGTAAATAGAGCTCTGTCCCAAGTTATGGATTGGTTACTGCTACAATCTTTTACTTAATGCTAAAAAAACTAAATGTATAATAAAATTCACTATGCCCAATGTAAGGCAGGTCGAGACCAATATAACTCTAAATAATGATCAAGTGGAGCTAGTGGACTCCACTGCCTTTCTAGGCATAACTTTAGATTCAAAGCTGCAATGGGGGCCTCATATTGAATCCCTGGCTGGTAGACTTAGCTCGGCAGCTTATGCTGTTAGAAAGATAAGGCTCTTGACAGATATAGAAACGGCAAGATTGGTTTACGTTAGTTATTTTCATAGTGTCATGTCGTATGGTCTACTTCTGTGGGGCTCGGCTGCCGACATTAATACAATATTTGTGCTACAAAAAAGAGCTATTCGTTTTATCTACAACCTTAGACTACGTGACTCTCTTAAGGAACTTTTTAAAGAAATAAATATAATGACTGTAGCATCGCAATATATTTATGAAAATTTAATTTATGTTCGTAAATACTATAACACCTTTAAGAAAAATTGTGATTCACACAATTTTAATACTAGGAATAAAAACAAAATAAAATAGGTAAATCTTTTATAGAGAGATATATAAAGTTTTTCAATAAGGTACCGCAAAATATTGTAGAGTTGCCCTTTGATATGTTTAAAGTTAGAATCAAACAACACCTTTCTAAAAAAGGGTACTACACTATTGACGAATACTTATGTGATAAAAATCCTTGGTCCCGTGGTAAACTGCTCAGCTATTTCAGTGTTTATGATATATTGTTACATTAAGGAATAGTTTTTAAAAAAGGCCACACTCTTGAGTTTCTTGAGTGCTTCTTTCTGAACAGGCCAAACTACTGAAGCGCTTTTTTTTCAAAGCATCAAAACTCATATTTTTAGTTTAGTATTTTAACCGTTTTTTATTATATTTTTTGACGTTCATAAGTGCTTTTTGTAAGCCTAATTAATAATAAATGTTTTTGACTTTGACTTGGTGTAGTAGCTGAAGTCTGAACCATTACACCAAATGGGTCGTCAAATTGTCACAATATTGACTGGTTGGATAGCATGCTTCCCAGCCGGACCATATGTAATATGTTATACTAACTTCCGAGGTAAAGCTGTTTTGGTATATTGTATTAGTAGGTAATGTGAAAGGTTTACTAGGTGTTAGACTCGATACTGAGTCGTCTAGGTAGGTGCCATCGCAGTGCCAGATATCATCCCGTGGAACAGGAGTGTTATACACTTTTGTGTTTCGGGATGAGGACACTGTAGCTAGTGAAATTACCGGGTATAAGAGACCTAACATCTGTTGTCTCGGGTGACGGGCGCAGTGCGGCATTGATGGAGGATAATAACTGTCTATCAGTTGTTGGTCTCCTCTGTCATGGTCTTGCGTATCACTTACCATCAGGTGAGCGTCCAGACCGTCCTGTATATTTATATTTTATTTTATATTTTATAACATAAAAAGGTAGTATTTAGGTTGCAGGTTTAGGCATATAGTTGTAATGATGAAAATTTGGTTATTAACTAAATTTTCATATACAGGGTGGCTCGTCTCAAAAGCACCGTTTTGTGTCCGGACCACTTTTATTGGCAATTTTTGCTAACCCTTTGAGGCGGGTAGTCTTTATTTCGTAATAGTTTTAAGAAGGATCTATTTAGATAGCAACTCTTAAGATTTACGGAATTTGAGTACCGAATGGAGGCGCGGTCGTGTAGCATCTCACGTTTTGTTGTCAGAAATTATGTTAATCAGACCTAAAAGAATCAGGTAGATTAAAAGCGACCCATCATCAATGCCAGAAATCAAGTTTGGCTTCTTGCCGACATCCAATGGAACAGTCTGAACAGTTACGAAGCCTGTGAACTACCGACAGATTTGCGTTAAGAAAATACTAATGATATGAGAGATTGGTACTAATGAAAACATCAAAATCCAGAGAGCTTCACAGGTTTTGGATCATATAGTCGGGTAATGAAAGCCCTTGCCCCTTAAAATTTGAATAATTCTTCTGTACCTCTTCATTTTTAAATTTTTATTCGACGTTATTTTTATTTTTTTATCTTATTTCCATAGAGACAAACATACACTAGTAGACGTAGCGACTCAGCACTAAGCAAGATTGCTTGGATTGCAGCAGTCAATTACACAGTTAACATAATAAAGTAATTTGTGTAGACACCAGACTTGGGCGACAAAAATACTTAATTTACAAAAACAAACAAAAACTAAAATGAAACAGAGAACTTAAAACAACTTCAAAGTAAGAAAAAAAATCAGGATCTAAATCATGGATAATATAAATCGGTATAAAATCACTGCTGGACATCTTCATACCAAACTCTTTCACTTTCCTTATTTCATATTGAAAAGTCTCTGACGCTACATATATACTCTTGCTCTGTTAATATTTATGGTTATGATAAATTATTAGTGATTAAATAAATAACTATGGAGTTTATTGCCTGGTGGTAAAATAGAACTAGTTTTTAACTTTTTATTTTTTTTATTTTCATTAATTCAATAGTGTCTTATGAAATTAATTGAAAAAAAGTGAGTTTTATCTTTGATATCGAGTACCGCATCCTTCTTAGTCGATATAAAGAAACAATAAGTCTACCAATACATAAAATAAAATTATTTCAACTTAGGCACCTATTAAAGTTTTAATATGAAAAATAGTGGTTCACTGTTTATGACGTATAAAACGTGATGTGTAAAAAAAATACACACCAGAAATCGTTCACACTAAATTCCGTTGTTAGATTTTATGGTCATGTACATCATATTTTTTTTCGATTTCATCAACCCCATAGTTAAGAAATTGGGACACACTTTTTTCAACTTTGGAAGTATCTCTCGCGCAAACTATTCAATTTATAAAAAAATGATATTAGAAACCTCAATATCATTTTTTAAGATATACACATTGATACCCCACACATACAATGAAAAAATATATTGAGTTTTAGTTCTATGTATGAGGAACCCCAAAATATATTTTAAAAAATCAAGTTTCTTATTAACCTAATAGCGGTTCACAGAATACATATACGTACAAAGTTTGAATAATGTAGAGCTTATAGTTTCGGAGAAAAAGGGGTTGTGTTATTTGGACGGACGGACAGACAGACAGACTTGACGAATCTATAAGGGTTCCGTTTTTTGCCATTTGGCTACGGAACCCTAAAAATGCATGCAACTACACCGACAGGATTTATAAATTAGCTAGCTATTATGTATTTTGTACAGATTTAAGTTGAATTTTAAACAAAAAATCAGATTATCGTATTCGGGTCGTGCGTTACAATGTCAACAACGTATGCTAGTTAGCTGCGTTTGCAAGTACGGATTGAAAGTATTGTTCAAATTTTACATATTAGTTATAGGGGTTTAAAATAGTTGAAATTAAAAAATATTTGTAAAATATGATAAAGATTTATTTACATTATTATCACAATCATAATAATATACATAAGTATACTAAATTGTATATCATCCACTTAAAAAATAAATAACATGTCCCAGAAGTTAAAAACAAGAACGACAGTGTATACAGGTATGTCAAAATTAATAAATGTTTGGAATACACATTTTAACAAATTTATTAGGTGCCAAATAATAATATCAATTAAAATAATGAACTTATAAACAAGTTATCGCTGAAACAAATAAGTGTAGGTTTTTAATATAACTAAGTTATAGTTACTTGTTATTCAGTTAGGTACGTAAGTTATACTTTAAGTATTGGTTAGTGGCTGATACATTTTTATACTGATGTAGCTATTATCATATTGAAATAGGTTTTGTTAATTATTTTTATAAATTGAAGTCCAATCTGTTGTAACTTAAATATAATTAAATCTAACATTGCATCTGACATAACTTATTATGTATAAAAAACATCACTGCTTGCCTATACAATTACTAGTTCTAGTATCTAATAAGATATTATGATTAGCAAGCATACCTTTTTGGTGAACGTCATTGGCATGAGCTGATAGTTTTATTCATTTTAAAATAAACAATCTAAACACTTATTATTTGCTACTTCTATAGAAAGTCCTAGTTTTATTGTTCATCGTACCAACCAAAATTATCGGTTCAAGTGGATCGCTTATTGTTTTCCATTGTTTAAATATATTGATCCGTAAAATGAACAATTAAACAGTCAAGTATTATCAGTATCACATTTGGATATATCTAGTAAATGCGATACTACGAGTGTGTTGTTGGAATAAACCTACTCGAAATTCAAAGTACATGTTTTTGTTAACACGATATTACAGTACAATTCCGTTCAAATTGAGAGGTAATGTCAGAGACTGGATAAGTAATTTAACATTAAGGAAAGACATATATGTACCTTGATCTCCTCATTTCCTGTGCGCCGTTTCGCTTACATAACGCATATAATATTTTATTAGAAATAGGAACCAACAAAACTGCTAACCACACAATTCAGGCCATAGTGTATTTATTTATAGGTATGTACATGTATTCAACATTGTTACTTTTCTCATGAGTATCAGGGTGCTATTTGAAAGTAAAATATGTTTAACGTTATGACGTAAATCTGAAATATGTTAACGTATACAAATATCTTGAAAACCAGTACTACTCATTAGTACCTACTATTCTACTACTAAACAATAGGTTCTATTGTGCCTTGATTCTTGGCCGGCTGGAAAATTTATTCAAGTGGCAAGCTCTGGGGACATTTTATAAACTATAATTTTTTAACTCAATTCAAATTTGTCTAGTTAGCTACCGTATTGTTTGGTATTGGTACATAGCGTATTACATAGAGCAGTTCTTAATTATGTTCTTATGTTTGTATCATAGTAGTTACTAGAGGAAACAGGCAACTGTTTCCTCATTCTGGTAGTAAAATGAATTTACACGTTTTAAAGTAGTTACTTTCATTTAAGTAGATAGCAAACTTTTAATGTAGTGAGTGTTAGTTTAAGAGATGATGGCTCCTTGTGAGTGAGGCTTGATGTGTACCGGGTGTGCGGGGTGCGGGTGCGGCTGATGGGGCGCGTGCGGTGCGCGCGGCTGGTGGCAGCGCGGTGCGTGCACGTGTGAGTGCGCGCGCAGCTCGTCTCCGTGCTCACGGTACGCGCGCTGCTTGTCCTCGAAGTCACGCAGCCGCTGGTTGTACCGCTCGATCTGCTCGCGCAACGCAGCATCCTCGATCGCCGCGCGCTCCTCATCTAGCTCGAGACAGCCGGCGCCGTCGAGCCGCTCGAGATCGATCCAGCCGCGCCATCTCACGCAAACACCGTTCATTATGAACCGGGATACTATGTGTACCTGATGACAAGCAAATGGTTGGATTATTTTGATATGCTTTAAGGATTAAACGCATACCTATCTGATTGCAAATGATATCGCTGCTCTTGTACATCCAGTGCCGGATTAGCCATATAACAAGAATAGCAAATGCTACGGGCCCCGCGAATTGTGAGGCCCCGCGCTACAAGTAGAAGAAACCGCAACAAAACAAATTAAAAATAACAGAAGCGTAAATTACCTTGCACGCATTAAGCGTGACTATATAGGTAGGTATGGCTTAGGCTTTACAGGGTAAAAAATATCTAAATTGCTGTTATTGCTTCACGGGAAATCCTAAAAATAAGTAGAACTTTTTAACGTAAATGTTGAATGATAATCCATATATTTAGAATAGCATATATACTACACTTCTGCCGTTCAAACCCTAAACTAGGGATCCTGAAACAAAACCAGGGGCCCCTTGACAGAATTTGCTACAAGCCCCGCGCTGCCGTGCTGTCTCAATCCGGCACTGTGGACATCTACATTGTTCGGTGTTTTATATACGAACAGAATTAATTTATTACCAACGAATATACTATACACTTTTGTATCTTTGTAACAAAGTACGAGACATCTCTGTCAGCCAAATGGTCCTGTCCAATGTTACAAATGGCGCTGCGCCCAATTGACGGACAGAGCTTTCTTGAGCGGCTCTTCATATTTAAAGTTTAAAAAAATAAGTGCCAATTGACTTTAACGTTTTTCAAACTAGAACTGTTTCCGGAAACTAAGGGTCGTATCTATCAACAAAACAGAACACAAGCCCAAGCAAAAAATTAGAGCACGGTTGGTGGCACGAAATGGTCGAACCTTTTTTTGTAATCACGTGTTTAAGACACACATTCTTGGACATCAATATTAATGACACAGGAGCAGTTGGTGGAACGTACCTCTAAATATTTACGAGAATAATTTTCTATGAAGCACATCTATGCACACATTTAATAATAAAGATAAATTGTGCACCTCTAGGTCGTTGGAATCTATTTGTTTAAAAATGCATATTAAAACAATAAATATTTTTTAAATGCCGCTAGAAGATTAAACATTTAAATTAATTTGCATTTTTGAACCTAACCTAATAAACCTAATGTGCGGTAAGAGTCCTGAAAAAATCAATAACTCATAAAACCCTAAAGTGCTTTCCTTTAATTTAACCTACATTAAACTAGATAGAAGAACTTTTTTTCCAGACAAAATAATGTCGTCGGGGTGAACCCAACACCTAGAACAATATTAATACTGTAAAATCTTTATTGTTTCTTGGGGAACCTTTTTTTATTTTGTGATCAGTAGATTTTAAAATAAAAAAGGAATATATGGATATCTGGCGCAAAATGGGGGATAACTATGTCCAGCAGTGGACTGCGATGGGTTGAATAGATAGATTTTAAAATCAAATTCTGCTATTGTTTCTTGTTCGAAAGCGTTTTCTCCTGAATCAAAATGTGATATCAAGAAGAGATGACAAGTTGACAAGTAACATAGAACTTTAACGTAACACAAACACATATGGTTTGTAATAATTAATTAAGTATGAATATAAGGTTTTCCTTACGTCATCTGTCCTGCAAGAACCGAGCGACGTTCGCGCATAAACGACAGAAGGCAGGCGAGGCATCGCGTGCGTTTTGTTCCGACATCCGCCGCCAACACACCCAAATTGTGCCAGACACTCGTCAAGGATGCAATTTTGCTAATAACCACCTTCCCCTTATCTCTTTTAGGGTTCATTCAAATTGTTAACTAATTAACCGTATGTTATACGCGCGGTGTTCGATAATAAGTTGTAATTACTAGGTACCGAGTCGTCTAGGTAGATAACACCGCAGTGCCAGATATCGTCCCGTTAAATAGAAGAAATGATTTAATCCGTAATAGAACTAAAGTTACCCGCATAGTCCACCGGATCAGCAAGTTGAAGTGGCAGTGGGCTGGTCACGTATGTCGCAGAACCGATGCACTTGGAGCAGACGAGTTCTGGAGTGGAGACCGCGTCTCGGCAAGCGGCTAGCGTAGGACATCCTCCGACCGACTATATGAATCGATGACTTACGAAGGTCGCTGGTGGAGGCTGGGTGAGAAAAGCTGAGGACCGGGATATCTGGCGCGTGGTGAACTGCGATAGGGTAAAGAGAAGTTGAGTGAACTCACCGTTCCGTTAACTACATGGCATTATAAAAATCGTAATGTTATGTTTTTTATTTTAATTATTGTGGCAACCTATAGTATAATCAGTTTTGGATATCTGGCACACAATGGGGGAAGCCTATGTCCATCGTGGACTTGCGATATGTTGAATAGATAGGTTCAAATCCCGCCACGTATGTTCCAATGTGTTTTCCGATTTTCGAAATTATATGTTGTACGCTTGGTTGTACGTTATCCGAGCTCTTACGGTGAAGGAAACATCGTGAGGAAATTCGCGCACGCCTGCGAAGATATTCAAAGATTATGCGTGAAGTCGGCAATCCGCATAGGGGATCCCACGTGGATGACTAAAGCCTATATGTAACACCATTTTACGGGTTGGCTCGTGCCCATCGGAGGGGACATTTAATAAGCTTATAATGATGATCAATATTGGTTTTGGGCCGTTCTACATTTCTGAGTAAATAGACTATTGCATAATAAGTATACGCAAAGCCTTTTATTCAGAAATGTAGATGGAGCAACGTGTTCCGTCTCCTTATCTTCGATTTTATGAAAATACTTTATTTTATTAAGTAATTTAATAAAATCGAAGATAAGGAAGGCTGAAGATTACTTATTACTTAGATAATATCGATTCCATAGATGCTTGATTATGTGGCATCTGGTGTGTGGTACGTGACGTATTCGAGTTTCAGGTGTAAAAATATATTATCGAAATGTTAAAGGTTTTTCAGAAGAAACAATATTAGTAGTCGCATTAAGGGGCACCTTGATCGAGAGAGTAATAAGAGAGGGAGGCTAGGGGGTTTGCGGCGGCCATGATGTTTGGGCGGGAACTGCAACCCTCCAATGGAAAACGCGCTTTTCCGCGATCGATTAAAGGAAGGGAAACTTTTGAGCCCACACAAGCTCTTAATACCATTCCATACCAAATAATGTCGAAACTTGTGTTTTCATTGATTCCAATTAATGCTATAAGTGCTTTAACAAAAAAAATTTTATACTGTGTAGTCCAGATTGTATTTTTTTCTTATTTTGTGGTGGTAAAAATTCCTCGAGTTTTTTTTTAGATTATCATAGTGGTTTTTATAGTGAATTAATTAAATTTAAGTTGTAAAATATGATGATGGTCTACTGTTGCTCAGTTGTCTAGGAAAATGTGTTGAGAATATCAAGAATTTACGGTGAAAACAAACACTTTGCAATGGTATATGTGAGAAAAAGGTACATCTAATTTATTGAAACAATATAGCAATGATCACTGGTGCATACTTGATGTAGTCGTTACTTACGTGTAAAATATAACTATTATTTTCAAGCGCCGCATATGTGAGGGTTCACCGATAACTATATGTACCTTATATCTTTATTGGCATACTTTAGCTGGGGCAAGAATAAAAAGTGGACTTTTTAGGTTGTAATGATGAAGCTCTTAATAAAGTAGAATAAACTATTTTACAACGCACACACAAAATAAAAATGTTACTTGTATTGTTAATATAGGTATGGTAGGTAATCTATGTCTTAGTATTAATTTAGCAACGAAAAAGAAACTGAAAAATTTAGTGTGTGCCTTAATAGAGATTTTGAAATTCTCACGTATATCTACTCAAAGACCTCAGTATTATCTTAGTTTCGTGTGAGTCTAATAGGTAAACTTATAGGGGTAGGTGGTTTTCTTATATGCCACTATAAAATGTATGATTGTAGAGCGCGGTCAAGAATGATTTACAAAAGTATTAATTTGCAACAAACTCGAATAGTTGCAAATTCGTAATGCATAATATTGTTTTTTAACATGATTATTGTTTTCAAGTTTCACGTTAATAATGCCGTTTTTGTTACATAATGCCATTTCCAAAAATATTTTATAGTACCTACCTGTAACAATTAAAAATGAAACCAAAGGAAATAATTTGAAATTGACCTTCAAACGAATCAAAGTTATAGAGTGTATTCCGTTATTAATAAATATCCTCTCAGATGAGGGCTTGAGTGTGCTCGAGCGCGTAGTTAAATGAACCGAGTGTAAATAAATATAAGTATTCGTACAGAAGCACAGCGGGTGACTACGAAGGGGCTAAATTCAATAAAAGAGGACCAAATAGGTTCAACTAACTGTGAATTATTCATGTAGCTAGTCGTTATATATGCTTATACAATTCACGGTTCTTTATTGTAAATTTATGTACCTAACTTGTTAGTACTAACTAACCTTATCAACCTTGCTAGGTTACTATTATTGATTTGGTTTTTTATGTCATATATAGGAAATTAAAAATATATTTAATATGAATGCGTTAAGAAGGTAGCTGTTTAATAAATGTAATCTTTCAATTAGGTCGTACATATACATTAACATAAAAAACATTTATAATAAGTAACTAAGTACTACTATTCGCTCAACTTAAGAAATGTAGTTTTTTAAAACAATATGAGCATGAAATGAAATTCGAAGTTATTCCGGTATATCAAGTAATCAGTACGAAAAGGCCGTAGTATATCAATAACAATGAAATGTTTATTCATTTTATAGGTCACTAGTTTACATTGAAAACTATTTGAAACAATAAGTTTAGGTATAAACATGATATAAAATTAAATGCATTAGCATGCTCAAGGCATATGTACCACATTGGGTGAATCAGTATTAATCGTCTGAGTAGAAATATGTCATGCACTCGAGCATTGTGTTAGGCTAACACGGCGCGTGACCGGCGCGTTATGTTCGGTGTTACGTTTTTTTTCATTAGCAACTTCAAAGTTATTTATGTCTTAATTTGGACTGTGGAAATGTGGGCCGGAAGCAACGGCCGTTGATGACGCGCCTGATGACGACTACAGCCATTAACAGCTGAGCCTATTTTGTACCCTCACGTGATTCATGTGCCTGGTCTCAAAAAATTTAATCACACACGTAAGTTTAATAGGCAATATGAATTGTCGACGGTAACGTTAATTTTAATGGTCCCAGTGGGCGTCTGTTCCATTCAAGCTGACAGATCACCTAATATAACCTTTATGTGAGTGTAATTAAGTATCTCACAATTGTTGAATATGTATTTTTGTTATAAAAGCCAAATTTTAAAATAGGCCAATAAAGTTTCTCAACATTAAATTATGCATGAAATACTTGTATTCGTTATTGAGCAATACATCCTACCCGTACTAACATACGCAGCTGAGACATGTTCACTGACTGCAGAGTTAGTTCAGATGTTTGAAGTCACTCAACGGGCAATGAAGCGAGCTATGCCCCGAGCGAGCATAGCTGGCTCCATTAAGGATGTCTTTCTTAAGGATGAAATCAGAAATGATTGTTATCCGTAAGAGAACTAAAGTTACAGATAGTGGAGGCTGGATGAGAAAGTGGAGGACCGAGATATATGATGCAAAATGGGGGAGACCTATGTCTGGTAAGCTCTCTTGTTTTCAAAGAGATAAACATATGATATAAATGTATATTTATTAGGATCAATTATTAAAATAAACTACGAGTAGGCCTATTAGTCTAAAGTAAAAAAAATGCAATGGTCGTTACTAGCGGGATTACAACCATCTCTTAAAACAGTATTACTATAGATAATGATACGTCAGCATTTTTGTACCAGAAAAGGCAAGGTAATATTATTGTATTACCGTTTTATGAGACGACGGTCAGCCCCAGGAGTCATGTTAATTTTTGAAGCATTTAGCGAATCGATTAGTTTAAAAATATACAATAACATTCCCAACAGGGTTTTCAATACCAGAGAGAGGCAACTAACTGACTATGTAATGAAAACCTCAATGGTTATCCATTTCTTAAGTAACCATATCCTAATATCCACAAGTTTTGTATCATCATCATTAGCCTGTAACGTTCCACTACAGGGACAGGTCTTCCCACATATCATGACTACAGGGAGTTTGGGTCGCAACCCATCACGCGGGTCGAATGTGGATTGGTTAACAACAACCATTCTATGGTAATAGCCAGGTCTAATAGCTTAACGTTAGCGACTCAAGCTAATATTTTCGGACACCCATACACGAACGTCCGACGCAATAGTTGCTCGACTTGTGCGATGTTCCACCGAACACACTAGCCTCAAGTTTTGTATGGGAATAATTAAGGATACATGAACTTAACACTGTCACTGCAAGAAGCTTTATCCGACGAGCAATAGCCTACCGTATTCGGTGTGTAGGCCTTAGTCGTCCACGCGAGACAATTGCTGATTTGACTTGCTGGCTGCACAATCTTCGTAGGTTTTGTAAATCTTTTTGTAGGCGTGCGCAGGTTTCCTCATAATGTTTTTTTCACCGAGCGACGGATAAACGTAGATACATAGAATTTCGAAAATACATTGGTATGTGGCTGCATTTGAACCTGTACCCTCCAGATCGGAAGGCAAAAATCCACACCAATGAGGCACCGCAAGCATGCTTACCTTGCCGTTTTCCTTCTGGAAGTCACAGCCGCGGTTGTTGTAAGGGGAGTGGTCGAACACGAGTTGAAGGTTGGTGCCGGTAGCGGTGAACGCCACCTCGGTGTGGCCCTCGCGGCAGCCGCTGGTGAACCGCATTTGCCGCTCTTCCAGGGGCCTGTCGCGGTACCCGGTGTACCTTACCTGATTTGATATGATATTTGTTAGATTTATTTCATTTATCTCAAAAATTGGAAGTCTGAGAGTATTTGAGAACTGAGAAAGTAAAATCTTAGCACAGTATTCAATCGAATAAACTTAAAGAACACAGTGCAACAAAAAAATATTTATATATTATAAAACATGTTACATAGGTACTTTTGTTATTAATGTGAATGCACTGAGTTCTTTAATTTTATTTGGTTTACAAGTCCCGTAGGTATTAGGAAATTAGATTATTTTTATGTTTTTACCAGTCGATGTAGGTTAGTAAAATGAGTGATGTGTATACCATAGGTTATTGTAAGGTATCAGGTACTATATAATGATTTTGCCTTCGTCGTGCTATCATTCCTATTTACATTCATGGAAATCCAAAAAAATGTTAAGGCAAAATTAGGTATAGGTATAGTTGTTTCTAGACGCTACTGAATAATTATAAACAACGTATAAATGTTTTAATTACATCCTAGTAATTGATAATAATCCTTTGGAATGGAATTCAGACGGCTGGATCGGTCTATAAACTTGTATTATTGTACATGTGATTTGTACTTTTCCCGATCATATTTTTTGCGACTGGAGTGTTTGTCAGTATGAAACAAAAATAACTGCTACTTGTTAATGTCAAGATTAAATAATTTGTTCGATTAAATCAACCGTCCATACATTTTAGCATTGCATTAATTAACTGACGAAAGGGCTTGGTGATGCATTTGGCAGTGACCCTGCATAATACGTAGAAAGTCGTGGTTTCGATACCAACCTAGGACAAACATTCGTTTAACCAAGATTTTTGTTTGCTTTGTGTGTTATTTATCTTCTTGGAGAATAATATCGTGTTGTAACACAATTTAAGACATACATTGCATCCGAGTAATAACTTGGTATTTGGTGGGTAGGAGATATTTTTTGTTACAAATAAATAGTTACTTTAATATGTTATTATATTACAACTGGTACCTAATTAGGTAATCAATTATCATTTGGCTAAAAGGAAACCAGTTGTGACACATACTTAAATCATTAAATTTTCCTTGTCGTGCTAAATTAGAATGGTATTGTACAATTTAAATTGGCAGTTTTGTATAACTAATTCAAATTGACCTTTTCGGTAAATAGGTGCTTATCACAGAATCTCATAGATGGTCCTAAATCAATAAAATATATAATCACTTCGATATCAATGGGAATATTAGTGTTCTTACCTCACTTTCTCTGCTCAGTCTTTTGAAGAGGTCATCAGATTCAAATTTCGCTTTTTGGTCGGGTACTACTCGTGGCATTTTGAAAATGAACCTCGGTTTCGGTTGCTCGTACAGTCCAATGGAGTCGAATGGTAACATACCAGCCAAAGTCGCTGGATCTGTCATTGCGTGCATAACACGAAGTCCCAAGTCACTCAAGGATAAAACTTGACATCTAACATCACGCGCACTTTATTGAGTCAGCGCAAGCAGCGGTGATTCAGATACTGTATTCCGCAAAGAGTACGTACGGTCGCGACACGACTTATTGCTCGCGTGGCACTCGCTTACTGAATGTGCGTAAATGTTGTGGATGCTAAGGGAGAATTTCCATTGGGGCGGAGTTACTAGTGGAGGGGATCGTTAGAACCAATGACTAGTGCCCGTGGAGACGCCCGACGCCCTCCGTGCGCTTTCGGGAGCTTTCAACCGAAAAGAGGGTTTTCCCCCTTGATGCGTTTCAAAATAAATACTGTAAATGACAAAGCACATGAATCTATAATGATGGGTATTATCCTTTGAAATTTCGAGTGTTTTATATACATGTAACATGTCTTTTGTTCCATTTGTTGCTGGATGAATGTGCGATATGTACAAATAGGAATGTTTTATTGAGGGGAACAGGATCCCGGGATCTGATAAAATAAACGAAATGTGATATTTTTGTCAGGCATGAAAGCTGCATTTATTGGTATACATGTATAATATTATTATTATAAAGATTTAAGAGGGGTCCCTTTGACTTATTTGTACCAAAGCGGGCGTATCTAGTAGGTATCTAGCGGTCAACACTAGCAGTCTCCTTTTATGGTTTCATAAATAAAATAAATAGAAGTGGTCAATAAACAGTCTAAAAAAACTTTTAAAAGTGGTAGTTACAATAAAATTGTAGCTAAAGTCTGAATTACAAAAACTAACCTTATAGAGAAGTAGCCCAAAATACCTCAACAATGATAAGATAATACCTATAGCGAGATTAGCGAGACATAAACTACCCATGTGTGTAAGAGATTTTAAGTGTCGATGTTAAATATTTTTTGTGACTTTGTAGGTAGATAGATAGATGTATGGTAAGTACTTATAGCTTTCATCAAACTTTTAATGATTTTCAGCCTCTTCAGATGCTCTAATCTGTAGGCCTGATTTTTTAATATATGTATTTATATAAGTATACATTTATTAAAGAAAATGTTGATAGTAGGTAGATTATATTTTAATAATACCAACTTATCATTAATAGTTTTATTACATCACATTATTATACTTATCATTAGTTTATTTTAAACGTCATTATTCCTACCAACTACAGTTGAAGAAGATTTTACTTATTTATTAAAGACTTACTTATTAACGTACCTAGGTAATCGTAGGGATATCTGAATTGGTTACCTTAACAGTTTTTTACGCGACTCATGCTATTCAGTATTTAAAGACATGCGTATTCCCTAACTAGTTGTTTGTGACCGAAATTTAGTCAATTAGTGCCTATAATTTTAAAGGCGGAGGGGCATCGGTATTGGCATTGGGCAGGTAGAGCGGTCGTTATAAATAATGAGAGAGCGCCTGCCACTTTAATGTGTCTCCACTGACAATAGGCGATGATACCGGTATCGGTGACGGGACTCGATCCGATGCTGATGATAACGTGAGCACTCCAAGTGTCGGTTTTGTTAAATTTTTAAGGGAAACTGCTACTTGGAATAAACGTTAATAGTATAAAGTTACACAGTTCTTTCATCTCCGTAATGGAGTAGGTGTGGCAAATTCACTGGTTCAGAGCGTACAAAATTGACATTGTGCATTCAGTATTACTTTGGTAGGATTTTAAAGAAGCAAATTAGTAAATAATAAGGAAGTTATTGGCCTCACATCCTGACCGAAACTATGTTATAATATTATTATGTCGTGTCCGACCATCAGAAATTAAATGTATCTAAGTATAATTAAGGAATAATGTACCTATGCTATAGGTTTTGCCTTAGGGCACTATATAAAAATAGATATGATATTTAGGACAACTTAGAGGTTATTTTTCAATTAAAGCCGTTTTCTGAAGATCTGGAGACACGGTAGAGCGTCTGCCAAGACGAGCCAAGCAAGCGTATGGACACTACCTACCTTTTCTAGAAGTTTTTCTTCCTATTTTTAAACCCTCATAAAGTTAGTTACCATGTACCAGATAGTTCATATTCTCACAATATGATGTCGATAATAGACTTATTAAACATACTAATTCTCATATGAATAGCTAATACTTTACATTTAATTGATATCTAAAAATCGCCGATTTCATCACTGACACACTAACACACCGATAATCATCAAAATGTTTGGCTACTGTTGTCATCTAACTTTAGTATACAATCAACAAAAAAAAACATAATCTTTTATTTCTTCCCCCTAAAATTAGAGGGATGGAAGTTTATATGGGACTTACACCAATATTATGAATTAGTTCATGGAGGTTTACAAGGGAGAAGGTGCTAAAAACCTTTTAATAGATACTTAAAAAAATATATACTACAAATGCAGCCACTTACAATAAGAACTGAAATCCCATCAAAACATTTGATGTAAAATGTTGCCAAGTCGACCACATAAGGTTTGCCGTGAGAAAAGATATTAGATCTCATGTAGAGCCAAGCTTCTGAATCTACACAACCTTACTCTACCAATCTTCACTTCAACAAATTCTGCTAATTTATATCTGCGAATATGTATGTAGTATATGGTTTGGCTATTTCGGTACTTACTTCAGACTAGAAACTAAATATTCGCATCACCTATATAGCGAAATGGCGAGGCCATACATGTTTACTAATATGCAGAACTTTAGGATCGGTAGAGTTAGGTCGTGTAGTTTCAGAAGCTTGGCTCTACATGAGATCTGATACCTTTTTGACAGGGCAACCTCATGTGGTTGTCTTGGCAACATTCAACATGAAATGTTTAAGGTGGGATAATAATAAATATTCGCTGACATTCACACAGCGCCATCTAGCCCCAAGTTAAGCGTGAATCCTGTTTTATGGGTAGGTACTAAATAACGGATAAACATACTTATATACATTTTTTTTTTGTAAATACACATATATACATAGAAAACACCCAGACCATTACAAAAGACATGTTCATGGACCACCAATGGTTGTACTGCCCGGAAATCGAACCCGAAACACTTGGTGTAGCAGCCGACGTCTCAACCGCTACACCAAATGGGTCGTCACAACTTGGGATGGGATGAAACTTTCTCTTGAGATTATAGGCTTGAAGTTTTTTTAGATTTACTAATCAAGGACTTTCGTCTTGAGACACTGAGGTATTTTGGACGAAAAGATCTCCTCGAAATCGGACCTACCCATAATACCCATTTGGACTATTAGCCCAGGTACACATATCCTTCTACAACTTCGAAAACAGAACTCTTTACTGATATCGGTATAGGCACAAAATGGATATTAGACATGCCTTTCGTCTTGTCCATGTTCATTTTAAGAAGCACCTGTTGCGAAAACACCAAATTTCATAAAAACCCGTGCAGCCGTTTAGGCGTGAAAGCCTAACAAATAGACAGAGTTACTTTCGCATTTATAATATTAGTGTGGCTATCACGTTTGTATTATTTTAATTGCTGTAAACAAAAACAATGAACATACATTGGACAACATATAATAGTTCAAACATGTTTTCAATGTAACACATGCTTCCAAGATTCAGATTTGTTCCAAAAAAAAGTTCATAAAAAAAGCACACAAATATTTTTACATAACTTTCAATGAAAAGGGAAGTCTTGAATTCAAATAATGAGACATTTAAATCAGTCACGTACTTTTCAATAAATAGTAATGGACACGTGTCACGCAAATGTGGCGTTTGATCTTATGCGTCGCTCGGCTTTTAGGGGTGGGTGGCGAAGGGCGCCATTCTATTAGAATGCAGTAATCTTGACAAAAGCACGAAGTTTTTAAAGTACTATTGGAAATAATTTCCAGTACTGGTATAATTACCAGATTAACCAGGTCAGGTGGTCTGGAGCTCTGTCAGATAAGTATATTCTCGAGTGTGGAGTGAGACAGGGAGGGCTGTTATCTCCTGCGCTTTTTAGCCTTAATGTCAATGACTTGATCGATGGGCTCAGCAGCAACAGGGTAGGCTGCTCAATTCATGGTCATACGGTCAACAGTATCAGTTACGCAGACGATATGATGTTGTTATGCCCAACAGCTAATGGTTTGTCTAAGTTATTGGCAATATGTGAAAAGTATGCCTCTTATCATGAGCTTCTATATCATATTAAAAATTAGGTTTTGAGCTGGTACTTAAAAAACCTATTCCTGTGAATCCTGTTAAAATTCTCAATGAAGAACTGGAGAGAGTTACTCAGTTTAAATACCTTGACATATTGTTATGAGAACGTTTGTGATAACTGTGTTAAAGAACGCTCTCCTTTCGCGCCGGATACAACATGATTGCTCGCAGGTTTGCTAGGTGAACAAGATAGGTTCAGGTTTCGTTTTTAAAGCATTTGGCCAAACATTTTACACGTGTAGTCTGTGGTGTAACTACTAGATGAAGACTTATAACGCACTTCGTGTGCAGTATTATAAGCCTTCGCCTTTATGCTGATGGGGTTGCCTAGATTCTACAGTGCATCATCATTGTTCGCTGAAGCTCGTATAGATGACTTTCACGCTATCATCCGAGAGCGAACAGCTTCAAAGCTTGCTGTGATTCGGGATAGCATCAACAGCATCTTGAAGGTAATCAAGGACCAGCCATCCTGTTCCATCTTTGAGCACTGAATCCGTATACATTTGCAAGGATACAGAAATCAGTTCTTTTACTGACATTTTTGTTATTATAGTTGTAAGTATATAATAACCATATATGTAAGGGTCTGAAAGAAATGCTTTATTATTATAAATGCAAATGAAAATTTTTGCCATAATTAAAAAAGCTAGGCGAATAAAATTCCTTGACACGTATTTTTATGTATGGAAATAATAGTCACGAATCTAAGTAGGAAGAGAGTTCCACAACCTAAGTGCATGAATAGAGAATAAAAAGGAAAAGGAGTTTGGCGTATGCGGTAAAAAAGCAAGCATTTACTTTGTGTAAGACATGCGAAAAGCATTAGAATAACGAGCAAACAAAAAAGTGGTTTAAGTACGTGGGATAAGATGTATTATAAAGAATGTTGTTTTTACATCGTTTTTTATAGGTAGGGAATCCAAAGAATACAAGTATTTATACGAAGACGAATAGGAACACAAACAAGCTCAGACAGAAATTACGATAGTGATTTTTTCAATGTTTTAATAAAATTTTGATTTATCTTAAGAATACATTACACGTTTTACGAGTAACTATATGCTACTAGCTGATCCTGGCTAACTTTGTTCCGCCTTAAGAGATAACTTTTAAGGCGGAAAAATCAGCCGGGTCTTTTTAAAAAAGGATCAATTTGTATGTCATGTTTTCTTTAAAGTACAACAGAACCGGGATAAAAAAATTCCATACCTAAATTTCATCTAAATCGTTTCAGATTTTCATGAGTTATAAATAGTGTAAATAACACCACTCTTTCTAAATGTAGATTTTCAAAATAAGACATTCAAAAGTGATAATTGTAAACTTAAACTTAAAAAAATGATATAGATTTTGGTGCAAAACCAGTACCTAGTTTTTAAAATTATCAATAATGTCAGTTTTTTCTTTAGTAAACTAAAGTATATAAAAATATATAAATCGTTTACTCTATTTGTAACGTATGTAGGTACCTCTACCCATAACGTGGGCGTGGGAGCATTGATATCCGTTTGTTCGCATGATGTGTTCAGATAAAATATAATATAAAAATAGAGTTGACAAAGATAATAACTACTATATTATTCAATAAATACTACATTCAAAACATTTTTGTTCAGTAAATTTTATAGTTAGTCCAACTTAAAAAAGTCTGTTTGATGTTTAAAATATATTTATTAGATTTGTATGTCCTGATTGTGCATAAACTTGCCGGGCAATAGTATTGTTTAGAATCTCATTGTCGAATTATCTTCCATTGTAATAATAAGCATTTCTCACCTTGGGTGTGAACTTATAGCAGTCCCTGCCATAAATCAAAGCATTGTTACGTACCGGTTAATTTCCATATTTACACAGCGACAATGACCGTTGCGACATTTAATTAATTGATTTATAAATCATTTCATAGTTGTAGAGCAAAAAGCACACATTGACCCCCGTATAAAACAATAAAAAATGAACATAATGAAAGGGTTACGCTTGTTCCCATTAACATGTGTTTTATTGTGCAGTTCATTCGAGCAGTAACAGTCATTTGTTACTGTTTCATACCATCGCAACCCATTCGTACGGAACCATGTTTTTTAAGTCAAAAAGGTTTCCGGATTTTATAATTTCATATTTCAATAATTAAGAGATTAAAATATGTCGTGAATATCTGAATGTGTTGCAGGGATAAGCTAGTGATTTTGTTGACTTCATCCTGAGGCGGGAGCGAGCGCTCGTAAAGTTTGCAAAGAAGCCGTCAGAGATTGTTTATGAGGACGATTCCGGTCAATGCTTTGTCTTTCGCCGCGTGGCCTTCAGACGACACCCTAATAAAAGGCGTGGCAAAAAATGCCCTAATGGCTGCTGATCCTATTTCAAAGCAATAAAATGCAACAAAATTAGCTTTTGTAAAACTGTAAACGTCCACACTGCAGACATAGTTACGGACGAGTTGGACCGGATCGGCCGCTATTGATACTATTGTTTTATGGACGTTTATCTTTGTGTTATTGTTATTTTATTATGAGGGTGCGAGAGAAGGAGGGTCCTTTATAACATATCTTTACGTCAGGTATACTACAAGTCCCAAATATTTATTGTTACAAAATGGTATTTCTTTGAAAAAGCTTTTGAATCATCTGGGTACCGTTACAACAAAAAGTGACCAGTTCACCCAGTTGTTGATTGCGCTGGTATAGCAACTATGACATGATTGACCACCAAAAATATTATCTCAAGTCTTGTATTTTGGAAGGCACGTAAAGCCGTTGAAAAAAGAAATGATTATTTATGTGACGGAATAAAATACTTAAATCTAAAGACAGAAAAGGTATACTACTCAGCGTGAGCCATGATGATGAAGACACCATGACGCTGGCCTTCCTTTTATTTTCACAGAGAGACTACTACATATAAAACAAAATGAAAGATAAAGTACAAACACGCACTTTAGATAAAACGTATATTAAAAATGTAGGAAAGCCCATAACAATAAAATATGGCATAAATAAATGTTCCTTAATACTTAAACAAAAAATGTAAATATATTTATACTATCAATCTAACTATAGGTAGGGATGAAACGATACCATTGAGGTATCGATACTTTTACTCGATACAGTATCGGTAGTCAAGTATCGATACGTACTCAGTATCGATTGAAAGTATCGATACTTACTCGTATCGAATAGTTTTAGGAAAAAAATCAAGTTAAAACTTAAAGAAATGTTCAAATTCTTATTCATAACATTTACTAACACACTGCTTTTGTAGCGGTAATAAAAATAAATATATATCTTTAAAATGTTTGCCTGTTAATGGATTTCCTGAGACAATTATTGCTGCGTAGTTTTGAAAAAAAAAAACATTTCCAAAGGTGGACAAAATAACGCTGGGGATTTGAAGCCTGTCAAATCTTGCCATTTTTCTAATCGCTCAGAATTTAAAAGTGCAGACTAGACTAGACTTTTTTGACTTTGTAAGAGCGTTTTCACTTCCTGCCAACTGTAAGTTGTTTTTGATGTGATCGAAATCAAAATATTTATTCGTTGTGTCATTATTTTTGTACGATCTTCCCACATATACTTGGAAGGAAACACATCTGGAAAAGAACTTGAAATGAAGGATTTAAACCATAGTAAAGTACTCATATGATATGAGTACTTTTAACTGATACCTACTCGATACTTAATTCTAAAGTATCGATACTAAAATACTTGGTATCGGATAAAAGTATAGGGTATGTGCTTGTATTTACTCGTATCGTTTCATCCCTAGCCATAGGTATGATGTGTAGGGGACCTGTGCCCTGCATTGCGACTTAATAGTTAGTTGATAGATTTATAAAAAAGAGAAGCAGATGCAGGTACTTTTTAATAGGTGAAATTACCGGGTATAAGAGACCTAACATCTGTTGTCTCGGGTGACGGGCGCAGTGCGGCGTTGATGGAGAATAAACTGTATCAGTTGTTGTTCTCCTTTAATGCCGCTCTGTCATGGTCTGGCGTATCACTTACCATCAGGTGAGCGTCCAGACCGTCCTGTACACTATAAAAAAAAAAAAGGTACTTTGAGATGCAGGTACATAAAGCTTGTACTTATATATATATATATATAATTATTATCTGAGTTGATAAGAGATTTTTATTTATTTGAGTTTTTGTAATGTTTAAATACAAGTATGTACGAATTTGTAATACAGCAACATGTTCACCCGTCGAACAAGCTAGGTAAATAAAGAGAAAAAAATTTAATATTCATATAATACAATAGTGATTTCAAAATTAGTCCAATATATATATAAAATTGAAAACTTGTGGTCTAGCCACTGTGGTCTAGTGGACCCGAATTTATCGAGAGATCAAAGCCATTGAAGGAAGTATTGATCAGCAGTGTCTGTTATAGTATGGAAATAGTAAACGTGTTTTATAAAATGTAACGTTGCCTTCATAGCAGATTAAGAATATACAAAGATAGAATCGGTAATAGAAAGTAAATGTTTGTAATAAACCTATATATAAATAAAATTAAAGTGTCTGTATACTATATACATATAGGTACTTACAACTTAACGAAGCGATTTTAGGTTATGTTTTACTGCGGGAGAATATCTTATACCGCAGGTAATACCGCGTGGCACAGTTAGTGACAATTTTGATAAAACTTGCAAATGTAGTCTTGAACGTAATTGGAATTGTTGACGTCGATATCCAGCTACTTATACGGAAAACAACCGGTTTAATAAAATATTCAATGGTCTGTTGGCACAGAACACAATAAACATGACTCAGCACCTAAACAAACTGTTTAAGGAACTTGAAGTACTACCTATGTATTTTCCCCGTGACCTCATCGCTTCGGAAAATACGTAGGTACCTACATTCGACAAGTAATGATGTTGTTATGGTTGCTTGATATTCGAAACGTACATTGCTATATGATATGATACATAGGTATTTTGTTTGAAATAAAAATATATAATCAAATACATGTTTAAGAATGAATATTGAATGGTTTTATTGATTTCCATAAAACTACAACATAAAGCGAGCGCTGCTTAGGATTTTTCTAGGCATATTTAATTTATATGTTACGACTCTATTCTATAGAATAGAGTATTTATTAAATAGAAGTTCCTCAAATCCTTGTTCCTCACACATTTCAGTACAGAGTGAAACACACATTTAATATTATAATTTCTTAATTTTGTTTATAATAATTTTATCATTGTATATGTTATGATTCTACCGGAAAAACCCTTTTTGTGTAGAATGCTGGATCTACGTGTGTCTAGTCGGTGACATTCAAAATTAATATAACTTATTATCCGTCATCTAGACACGCTAATATTTTAACGTGTTTTAAGTATGTTATAGTAGTGCAACTTAAACTTAATCACTTTAATTATTTCTCCAACAGGACACACATTCGCATTTTAGCCGTATTCACGGCAAAGTACAGTCATGTAGATAAATGTTTTGTGTCACTAAATGTCCCATGGCATGCTGGGAATGGTGTGTGTAAAGTAAATACTATTTGCGAACTTAAAATGAAGACATATTAGACATGGAATGTATCTCACTGGCCGGTGACATGCTTACCTGGCCAAATGACACAAATAAATTTCCATCGTCCCCTGTACTGTGAAAGAAAGTTAAGGCTCGTATTTTGTGAGATACTAAACACATCCACTAAACTTGTAAATCAAACTGCTTATTTTTTATTGCGAATAACCAAGATGTTTAGAAGAGAGTTTTGAAAATAAAACACCTAATTAAATTTATCAAATCGAAAAGGAAATTTTAAAAAGTACATACTTGAGTATCTTTTATATTCTCTAGTACTTTTTTCGAAGGCTTATATATATACAACAGGCCAACCAAACATGTATCCATTCGCGATAGCTTTCATTAATCATTTTACATGTATGTGATTTTCATTCGTGTCCTATTACTTTTCTGAAATCATTTAGGTACCTACACAGATAACAGATGCTGTGAACAAATCAATTAATAACCTGACTGTATCTTTTTCCCAAAATATCATAAGTGTGTCCAGTTGGTGAAAACATAAAAGTGATTTAAGTGTCACTATGTGGATACCCGTCCACATAGTGACACTTAAATTTAAGTTAAAAGTTGTGTATCTTCGAGAACAGCCTCAATATGCCTCAATATGAGCCTCAATATGAGGTCCCCACTGAAGTTTTGAATCTGATTTAAATCTTTAGTTATTCCTATAAATACTCGAACTATATTATCAAAAAAAATTAAGCATTCATTATGTAAAGTGATACCTTCTAAATAGTACTGCTAACCTGCCTAGCTAATGCCTAATGGCAAAGAGAATTTTATACAATTAGTTTGTATTGTGTTAAGCAAAAAATTATGAACTATAAAACAATGCGTTACTTGTGAAAAGGCACCATTACATAAATGGCATTGAATAATATAGGTTATATGTTTTTATAATTAAATTTACGACATTATAAGACTAAAAAATGCTTGATTGCTATAATCAAGCATTTTTTAGAAGTTTCTTTATGTAAATGCAATGTTGATTTAGTAGGTACGCAACTTTCACTGCCAATGACATTGGACACAAAGCGAGCGCAGACATGATAAGTGAGTCATTATGTCAAATGTCATAAAAGATGGGAATACATATGGATGAGACTATATATAGTATATTTGAATATTATTATTAAATCACTTACTTAACCCAATTTTTGAAATTGTTGAATAAAATATCGCATTTAAAATTATTCCGAAAAGGTTATTTTCTAATTTAAAATGTTTAAATTATAAATAACATTGTTTTGTAATAACAGTATTAAGAAAACCTACAAAAAAATTAAATAATATCACGCACTAGTTCTTTAATTCTATTGTAAGACGATTTCTTTAAAGGAGATACTGATAGCTGAAAGTTCTTATTAATCGAGATCATAAAAAAGGATTTGTTAAGTATAATGAATGACCCCTTCATATATATTTAAAAATAAAACGTTCGTATTTATGTAACTTTCTCCTAGAATATAAAGTTATAGAGCATGAGTACTTATAAAATTAATCACAACAGGCTTTGTGACGTAAGATTTGCTATTAGCAAATGAGGAAAACTACGACCAAAACTTAATCTGGCTTTTACGTAGTTCAAAGAAGTAGGCTCGCCGTGTGGACCTCGAATTCGTTGCGTCACAGATGACTCGAGCAAGATCTCACGGAGACGGAAATACCACGTCCGTCGTGACTTTTTATCAAATCCCGCAGCTCTTCTGTTCTGTTACTTTCGTTAGACTAGGCATTTTTTAAAAGTCAGAAACAAAGATTAAAAACAAAAAATATATTATAACTCAAATGAGCTGGCTTAGTGAGGATAAATTGATTGTCCTTTTAAATGAACTACATTATTAGCTTAGTATATTGCGCATAGGGTAAACTTTAAATTTAATCGGATTTGCTATCGACAGTACAGAAACATCATTAATCAAAGTTTTTTACAAAGTTCCCGAGGCGGGTCGCTTACATGCTATTACAGAAAGCTTATTTTGTTAAAACGGACGGCACCGTTTATAAAACGTTATCTTCAAATGAACACAATAACAAGTTTAATAATGGAGGTGATTAATGTGCCAGCAGGATGACGCGCACTTTGCGCCAAGGGCTGAGGGAGGCGCGAACACGACACTGCACCCTGACACAAATGACCAGACATTATTTAATTGAAATAGTAGTGAAAGGGTGACAATTGTAATAGAAAACAAAAAAGGGTTCATATTTGCAAGGACGCGCAACACGCGGGGAAATAAGGCGCCAGCCGTGCGCGGCGACAGTTGTCACTAACTGCTTGAAAATAACTCATTTAAACATATGTAATGAAATATTTATATCAAATGGATCTTCCTAAAAAATTAGCGCATATGATCTAGATTTAAAAAATATCTAAGATTTTTCATGTGATTTATATATTAATTACTAAGTTAAATCCTTTGTCTCTCAAAATATATTTAATTGCATTACCGTATGTAAATGGCATGCAATGCAAGGAGCCGTATTGTCCGTTCATTACACAAACACAAAAAGTTATTTATTCGTCAGTTTTTGCTGTCTTAGGTACCTACTAACTGAAAAAGCAACAGCATGAATGATTGAATAAACACAAAAGTTTTATTTTGCCATAAATCTTCATTTATGGCAAAATACTAAGACTTAATCGTAATGACATATTCCAGTGTTCTACTTCCACCAATTATTGACCGGTTTATAGTTTCGTCATACATAATAGACAATAGTAAAGACACCTAAACAAAATTTCTTCGACAAAGCTATAAGGTTGTATTTTATCAATAAATTAAAGACCTTTCGCAAATACACAAACAGACACAGGTTTGGAAAAAGTACTAGTATATTGTCATTAATGTGAGAACTATAAATAATCTTCAGATGTTTACCTTCGTGTAAAGTAAGGCGAGTCTGAATTGGGCTTGACACTCTCCAACTAATGACACCGGTACACAATGTGTCTGTCTCGGTCCGCAGAGCGCCTTATAGTTCAATGTCATTCTCAAAATTTAACACTTCAATGTTTGATCTGTGCGAATTCGTGACATTAACACAAAAAAAGCGATTGATATGTCACGTTTTTATTGCTGTTTGTATTGCTACCTGGACCTTTTGTACACAGGAAAAAATAAGGGTAGTTTGGATTTTGCGTCGACAGAGCCATTCACGCCGATCAACGCGGATGTATGACAGTTTCATAGAGGAGTCGTTGACTTTATTGTGCACCGAAAACATATCATGACAGCCGAATAATATCGATGCTCTTTCGTAGAATTTTACCTATTCACTGGAAAATGTTTTGTCAAAAATTCACAAATATTGTTAGCAATATACATAAAAAACTTACATTAAAGTATTGCGCAATAAAACAAGGCAATATATTAAAATTCGGTCTCGGAGGACGACAATGAAATGCGAAGGGCGTGAGGCGTGAAATCGAATTGTCAACGCGGAGTCCAGTAAACATATTGATATTTTAATTAGATTCACAAAGTCGCTGGGTGCAGTTCGGGCACACCAACTCTTTGAGCCGCTCTAATGGCACCCCGCGGACCTCATTCAAGGTTGTCGGGCCCGGCTTTGTACCTACTCAATATTTACTCCCAAACGCATTACTGCAACAATGGTTACTTAGTTTTTTAAGTTTCGGCGCAGCTTCCGTGTTATCGTTTTCAAAAGGTTTGCAAATGTCACTCGTAGCGTAATTATAGAGCGCGCAGCAGGTAACTTCGGCGTTAATAGCAGAGTCTACGAATAAAACATAATTGCTCTCCGTCTATAGGTACGTTTAGTATTGTAGCCTATTAAAAGAATTTCTTGAACTTTTGTTAAGAACATAATAAAATGTGTTGGAAAAAACTGTCACTAAAATATGAGAGAATAAGTGTTGATATGTTTTATAAAAAATAACAGTAAAATGTTTTTGTGTATTTAATAAATAACCTTTTATTAATAACAATAACACACATTATTTCCTACATAAGGCCATCATAAAGTAATACCTAATGTCAGATAAGTAAGACATAATATACCTACCCAATAATATTAATATAGCTAATATATAATTTTTTAAAAGCTAATAATTTGTTATTTGTGCATTTCTTTTATAGTAAGTGTATGTGCATTACTTTTACAGTTTTATTTATTTCCTTTTGATGCTGATATATTCTTAAAAGTGAATTTCGTAATACAGATCACAAAAAGTTGACATGTATAATTATTTATATCGAGCAAAGGACCAGGTAATAATGATGTTGTGAACGAACATCTGTGCCTATGTTGTTCTAAACGGACACGATCAATGTGTTGCCGCGCGAATGCCGGTTGACCCGCAGGGCGCACGCTGCGCCGTGCCACACAGATCTCTAATTGACTCGCTAAAATACATTCAATGGAAAGCGAAATGCATGTAATTCGTTAATAATATCACCATACTTTTAAAAATTAACAATATTAGAAACACGTAGATAGTGGAGCGAGCAACATCTGTGCTGCGACTTGCAAATGGTCGCTGAATGAGGAAAGCAGAGGACTAGGTTAACAGGTACAGAATATGGAAGACATTTAACCAACTATGCACTGAGATATGTTCGAGTGATGCAACACATAATAGGACAAGCTTAGCTAGTCGGATATGATGCAATGCTTGAAATGTTTGTCGATTCTAATTGACCAGGATTCGAGCTTAAAAGATCATGTCTTTTTCCACTTGATATAATGTCCAAGCTGGCCTTCCATTGTCGCTATTCTGACACTCCTGGAGAGATCGCAAATCTCTAACCCTATCATGTTTGGAATTATGCAAGCTCACTTCTTTCAAGCGGTGTCAATATATTTTTAAATACTAATCGGTTTTGGAGTAGGTATTGTTGGTATAAGGTTCATTATCATTTTAACTTCGTGGCATGCTAAGATTATATTATATATCCTTTTAAAAATATATGATAAAATAACCAAGGTATGATTAATAAGCTTAGTTAAATTCAAGATTAGCACTAGTTTTTTATATTTTTTATGATCATTTAGTTATAAGCCCACCCGATAGTAAGGAGATCAAACCTGAAGATGTTCTGTTAGATTTATTTATAAACGGCTGATGTTTAAAATTACTTATATGTATATAGACCACCATCAATTTCAATTAGTTTATAGCAAAAAGTTATATATTTAAGTAAAAAATGACGCATACCCACTAATAACTTTCATGTTTTTGTAACAAAAGCACGCAAAAAATACGTGTTCGTCAATTATCGCAGAATATTAATGCATCCGAGTACAGTAGCACAATACGGTGCACTTGCCCCCTGCGCGCGGACGCGCCCGCGGCGTGCCCCGGGCGCTCAGCCCAGAATGCGTGTAATTATTTATTTGCCCTCCACTCCCTCGCTGAACCCACTCCGGCCTTTTCAATACCCAAACAAATAAATGCAAAGAGAGCACAATAGTAGTAAGCAATGCTAGGAATTTGCACTATGAATATTTCCTACAAATGCTTCATTAAATATGCCGAGTCCGAACCGAAAGTATTTCACAAATGTGCAGAGCAATTTTTTTAAATTTCAATTTTACTCAGTCCAGGTCCAGTTTTACTATTATCAGTACTACGAGAATACCTTTAATATAGGTACCAGGAAGTAAAATAACAATGAGAAAATATACAATGAAGCTACACAATACGGTAGCTTTAGGACAACTTTTGTAAAAGTATCAACAAAACATTCAGGTAAGGAGTTTAAATTTTTTAATGAATAAAGAGCTTAAACGGTATCGTTTTTCATGTTTCACAAAGTAGATGTTGCACAATGGCGGCTGATGGAACGGGAGACAAATACCTCGCACTACGCTGCTACTATTTTGACATTTTAATTTCACCCTTGCTCGAAATCCTTTTTGAATGGAGACGGGGGCGCGACGCGCCGAGCTCAAGCGATACATGTATCACAGTCGTCGCCTTGATTGACGTTTATCGCTGGGATTAAAATACAATTAAATTTTATTTTAAATTGAGCACGACTCTTTCTGTGAAACCCTTTTGCCACTTCGCAGTCAGAAATCCCTAGATATACAGCTTGACTTGTTACTTTATTATTTGTAGTAATTTACCAAAGAGCAATTCCATAGCAGATCCGTGATCCGTCAACAAAAGACTGAAAATTTATGGATTTGGGATTCTTGTTCAGCGTAGTTTCTATTAGAGGTAATTTGTGTCAATCACAGGGGCAACCATTGTCCGTTACGTCCGCCTACGTACGGACCATTTGCCCTAATTAAAAGCGGGTTCGATAACAAAAGTCAATCGCTGGATTAATGTTTGACGTGTACACATCGTTGTTTGGATATACCTTTTGTGTCCTTTGACTACTGCCATTAAGCCGTCAATCTGCAGTAAAATCCTATTTTTGTGATGTTTATATAAAAAATTTTGTAGTAATAATGTTCTACCTATAATTATGAACAAGAAGCTTTCAGCTACATACGAGCTATTCTACAGTAAATACTGTTTTCAGGTCATATTTGTCATGGATAAATATAAATAAAATATAAATATGTTTGAAATGAAAGCGTGTCTAAGTAGTAAATATAAATATAATTAATTTCTAAGTATATTTCAAAATATTTTTAAACTACCTTGTGCCCGCACCTTCGCTTGCGATAAATTCGGGGTCCGTATTACCCCTTTCCCCGTTCCTGGTTACGAAACCAGAATATATTATCTTTCCATCAATTATTAGTTTTCTACTTTGAATATTGCGAAATGTCACATACAAAATTTCATCTTATATTTTATAGATATCCGAAAAAACTGATAGCACAATTTTTTTAGTAACAATTAGTCCGTTCTACCTCAAAAAGCCCCATCTAAAAAATCACGTCTATTCATCTCTCGATTTAGCCTCGGAAGATGGACAAACAGACACTTCTACATTTATAATATAAATATGGATTGCGATTTTAAACAAATGAGGAAGTAAACAAAGTAAGTAAGTAACTCAACGCGCAATGGAGCGAGCTATGCTTGGAGTCTCTCTTAGGGATAAGATTAGAAATGATTTAATTCGTAAGAGAACTAAAGTTACCGACATAGCCCGCCGGATCAGCAAGTTGAAGTGGCAGTGGGCTGGTCACGTATGTCGCAGAACCGATGGCCGTTGGAGCAGACGAGTTCTGGAGTGGAGACCGCGTCTTGGCAAGCGTAGCGTAGGACGCCCTCCGGCCCGATGGACCGACGACTTGCGAAAGGTCGCTGGTGGAAGCCGGATGAGAAAGGCGGAGGACCGGGATGTCTGGCGCAAAATGGGGGAGACCTATGTCCAGCAGTGGGCTGAAATAGTTTGAAGAGAGAGAGGAAGTAAAAAAAACTGTATTCCGTTCCGTAAGTTAGTTGCCAGATATTTTACACAAGCAAATCGAAAAATCTGAACATTATAATTAATAAATTAATTCTTCAAAATTAATGATAAGTGTAAAATTGTACTAGCATACATGGTGATTCAAATAGACTTCGTTTAAATAATGAAATCTATTTCAAACATCCGTTCGACGTAAACTTTATTGTCCTTACAATCATATAAATAAAAGTACTTAATCAGCACTCGCTCGCTTCATTCCCACCCGTTGCAGCTTTGAAAGTCTTCTCTCTCTTCAAGCTATCGCAGTCCACTGCTTGAAAGAGGTCTCCCCCATTTTGTGCCAGATATCCCGATCCTGAATCTGATCTGCCCCCTGATTTCGTTTTATGCTCCGTAGGTATATTATTTCTTTGCATGTAATTATATACTGTTATTTCAATATAACAAACAGACACTCAAAATAAATGTTTGAAAATAAATAAAAATCCATGCATGCTGCATTTGGATTATATTTCCTTGTACCCTGGGAAAGTTGAATATTAAAATACTTTCCGATATGAGAGGGTAAACCCACGCATGATATTTCTATGAAAGTAATAATGTACATACTTTATAACTCACATAAAACCAATTTCATTGCTAATTTGTTTGCATTTTCGATTTGCACAATTCTTCATTTGCGGTATAAGTCTATGGATTGGCGTGATATTGCTTAGTTGTCTCTTTCGTTTGTGAAGCTCATATATTGAAATAGAAAGGGACAAAGGAATCTTTGGCACAAAGGGTTGCATTGGTCACGCGGTGTAGCAGCAACCCTTTCATTGCGCAGGCGACTGGTAAACAGTAATGTGATTTCACGCGCGTCCAATGATTAATGCCGGTGCGTTATCGCTCCATATTTTACCGATTTAGTCAAACAACCTTTGTTACCGCGTCCCAAACGTGTGAATACAACTTAATCGGGACGTTAAAAATTGAGCGCGTCGTTGGTGATTTTAACATTAGTAGAGCGTTATATTCTAAGTGAAAGAGATCTTATTTTGGCTAGTTCATTGAGAAGTAGGTACCATAAATATTATCTTTTTTTGTAATTATTATGGAATCATGCTTAATATTTGGATAATTAAATTATTAATCAATAGACAGATTAATTTTAAAACAGAATATGCTATTTTAACCTTTTGGTTAAGATTATTTCTTTGTAATAAATTACCAAGGTAATATTTCGATGTTTAAGAAACAGTATGTCTGGTTGTGTTTGATACTCGAAAATAGTAAATTAGAAAAACAGTTAATTTGATCGCCCTCAATTAAGATCACCCTATTTACTGAAAACGTATCACAGTCTAATGACGGCAAGATATCGGAATGTCCCACGGTGTACTAGCGTCGGTGAACGCTGAAGTCTTGCCATAAATTTTATCAAGCGACTAGTTAAAAATGTTTCAGCCTAGAGGCATATCACTTTTATTTTCTAATCCATATACTATTAGTTAGAAGTTAGAAGTAACTATTAGTTATATTTTTTGTCTTTTTTCCTTGTGTCCCAATCAATTATAATCATATTATCATAATTATTCTAATGCAATATTTTTAATTAACCTTTGAACCATCCAATTATTATCGGTACATCAGCTATACCTATCGTCCGGATATAAAGGCCTCACCAAATTGATTTCGTTTCTGATGGACTTTGAACAGTGATGCTATCTAACCGGCGTTGAGCGCATCACGAACAAGTGACGTTGCCTTGGGCTCCAGTAGTTGTACACTTGGTTTCCTTACATCAAATTTAGATAAGTTACATAGTTAAATCATAAAGCTGATTAATTCAGTACGTATGTACAGGTAGTGTTAAAATTTATATGTCAGATTTCATGATAGAGCATGTTGACAACAAGAAAAATAGATAAAATGTATATTTATAATGAGTAAAATTTTAAAGTACAACCACGCTCGCCCGAGCGAGTTGACGACCAAGTATAATTTCTTTCTTGTAAGTTGTGTCTGTGGTCGAAGGAAAGCTTAAAGAAACATGGTTTAATTACTCCATAGTTTCCGACTCACCATAAACAAACTATGAAGGAAAACCTATATGCCACAGTAAATGGCTACGTGGTGGTCCAAATACAATTTAGAACATAAGGAACAATACTACTTTGGGAATAAGAGAAAAAGCTTGTCCATTTACTGTAGTAAATAAAATTCGGTATCTAAGCAATTTAAAATATACCTAAGATGATATATTATCTTAGGTATATTTCAAATTGCTTTGAATTATATTCACCCACTGAAGCAGGCTGTCTTCATCTATTGATCGGAATATCTCGCCAGCTCACTGCGCAGGCGTAAATCAGTACCACTTTCCTCCCCATCGGGAAATATGAATACATACATAAGTATTTCACTATAAATCGTTATATAAAACTGTTACAAAGTGGATTTGTCTGATTTATAGACATTTTTCTGCATAAGATAAACCTTAAGCATTATTATAACTTTCTATTGGTGTAGTAGTTCTATTTAAATTAAACTTGCTTCAAAATATTTACTACAACTAGCAAAACAATATTATAATGTAAAACGAAACCTCAGGAATATTTTTTTAAATGTTTGTGTAAGCAAAAGCAGCGCATTTAAATCCTCTTAACTGAAAAGGATCACTTCTTTGTGCAAAGGAAAGAGGAGCCATTCAACGCCCAGGGTCGTGTATGTGTCTAAGTAATCAAATAACATTAATGCCTATCCTAATCCTCTTTTAATGCTTTTGTCCGACAGTTTCACGCTCCACTACGCCCTCGCTCAAATATTTATTTATCTCCTAAGCGAATACTTTTATCGCGATGTTACACTATTGTTAAAATTTGGAAAGCTTTTTTCGGCTAAAATTCATTTTTTATCGTTAAAATGTCCAACGCGAAAGCACGTGGCGAGTGATTGATCGCCGAATGGTGGATTGTTTATTAAGGGCCTTCCCTTACGGGAAGATTTTTTGTTACAAGCTATCTGTAGAAGCTTTTTATCGGAAAAAAATAATTAGTAACTAAAACGAAAAAGTTACTAAATATAAAACCATTGTGTAGATATAATTCCATTAGTTTAGGCTTACATCGACCCGGGCCAACGGTCGTGATCCCTAAGTGCGAACATCTGTATTTGCGTATGGCGCTCCCACTCTTACACCTATTGCTGCAAAGCCGTATTCAAATAACTTTAATCATTTAAGCACACAAATCCATTCTCGCTACTAACGAATTATAATTATTCATAGGCGACGACAGCACAATCCTTTCGATCTATCGAACAGTGTTTGCATAATGGCGCGGCTACTGTATTTATTGCATGCATTATCAAATATGTTGTTTGGTTGTCCTTTTAGTCATACTGTGTAATTTATACGGATTGTAAAGTAAATTTTTAATTTCTGAATAATTTGAGCCCATTCTAAGAGCGTCGATGGCTCATTGTGTGGACTTTAGCTTTCGATCTGGAGTGTGCAAATTCAAATTCGGCCACGTACCAATGTCTTAACGAATTTTCCAAATTACATGTGTCGTTATCCGACACTCTTACGGTGAAGGAAAATATCGTAAGGAAACCTGCGCACGCCTGTGAAGAGATTCAAAGGTTGTGCTGAATTCGGCCAATCCGCTCTAGCTTGCGTGGACGACTAAGGGCTCTCTTTAGGGTAGGCTCGTGCAACTCGGTGGGGACGTGTGAGCTGAGGATGATGATGAGCCCATTCAAAATCTGATGTTTGCATAACTTCTTATAACAACTGTGTTGTGTGTGTGTGTGTTTCTAAAGATTAATCTAAAGAACATGAAGTATGATTGTGCTTCATTTCCGTAGATCAATAAGTAAAAAATAAACGTTAAAACATAAACCAAAAAAAATATCATTAAATATTCCAGCTACGTGAAAATGTCAAAAAAAAGGTCAAACCTAAATTAATGACTAACATTCTACATAAGCTCTGTTTTTTCTAAGGTGATCTAATTTATTCTTGTTAATACACCAGCAAGAAACCGCAAACGTCACATCGTTTATTTTTGTATGAAATAAGTATCTCAAACCAACACCATACTAAGTAATAAACAGAAAAGACGTGTTTCTTATAAAATCATTCGTCAAAATTTATACGTGAAATTAAATTCCATTAAATTTTCTAACACCCTACGATATTATTTCTCGTTACACCGTAACCCCTTTTGTGTGTCAGTGTCACGCATTGTCAACTTTTTAAATTTAGAACATAAGGATAAACAAAGAGGACAACATTGTACGTCTACGATGGCTGACTGAGCGGCTACAATGAAACCCTTTTGCCACTTTTTATTGATGTCTGGTACTAGGTGATCAATAAAATTACCCGTGCTCACGGTGCTCGTGCCCAATCAGCTGAAAATGTTAAAGTGGGGCTGTTCATTTCGTGCATGGCAGCGCGCGAACCCGTGACGCTTCACTGTCACACCGCTCGTACGCGTTTGTGTCATCCGATGCGATCTGTCACTTGTGCATTATTAAACGTTATATTAAATGACACTTGGATCAATGTAAGCTTATCAAAAGCTTCTTTTAGATAAAATATTACTATAATACCGGTGTGCCCAGGCTTTGCTTGGGTATTTGGAGTTAATGTAAGCTTCCTAAATTTATTGAAACTTATTGTAGCCTGCACTGTCCGTGGAAAACATTGCCACGGATAGAGCATGATTCTAATAAGTGAAACATTTTCTAATGAATCCAGTTGTTTCGGAGCCTATACAATTCAAATATAACAAACAATCAAAGTTTCCTCATGCTGATAGGATGATATAGAATATTATAATAAATATCCATAACCATTTTTTTAAATTCGATAGAACTGTATATATATATTCACTGATATGTAGAATTTGTTGAAGTAAGTGTCAGTAGAATTAGGCCGTGTAGATTAAAAACTTGGCCCTACATGAGACATGATCTCTTTTTCACAAGGGAAAACCTTATATGGTCGTCTTGGCAACATATTACATGAATGTTTTTGGTGGGATTAGGTACTTTTTTCGAATATCCTTGCATACAATTTGCTTTTCCGTTTTAGCAAATCTATGTTTAGAATATAAGTAATCAACAATTATGTTGATTCGTTACGTGATAGTTGTTTAAATGTGAGTGAACCATTTTTTGGCATGGGATTGGGTAGTCTCGAACAGAGTGATACCACAGCCTCCGACGTAAAACAACGCGCGCATATCATATGCGCGAGTTGTCTTCGAGTGTATGAGGTTAGTTGCGACTCTAAATTCCCCCTTCCCCTTCCTCATATCTCCTTTTCCCCTTCTTTTTAAAGTAGCCTCTTAGCAACGCAATCGTAGCTCCTTCGGAGTAACGAGTGCCCATGGTTGGCGATATCACTACGTAAAATAAAAGTCATCGTATCACAGAAACACACTTGTTTAGTAAGAAATAATCAAATCCGAAATTGCACTAATGCACTATACAACAAAGACCTTTTCATCATCCACCAGATGTGCGATAAACGTTATCAAGAGGGTTAACCGTGACCTCATAAAAAAGCGGAATTTATTACATCTCACGACCCTTGCCCGAAACTAAGACAGCAGAGGAAATAATAGAAAAATATCGTAATTAAAATCCAACCCTTGCTGTAGCTGTGCCATTTTATGGAGGGATAAAATTGGAGCGAGGCGCGCGTGACCGATGCAATGATATAGTGTAGAGTGGGCCGATTGCCGATCGGTCGGAGCAGCCTAAGCGATCTTTAACGACCTCGCCTTCGTTATTAAAACGTACACATATGACGGACGGCTACGTTTCTAATTAACTTGTTCTCCAAATCGTTTACTTCCGGTTTAGTACAGACAGACATTAAATGGCTGTTCGTTTACGACGCTTGTCTCTTTAACAATAACTAATTTATCCATCTGGGGTATATACTATATATAAGTATATCGCCGTTGGTTAAGTGATATCACACATTACTACTATGGCACAGCAACAATCTGGGCTAAGTGTAACAGGTAGTTAAATAACACAATACCATTTAATTTAAATCCAGAGACAAGTTAGCAATTTCAACCATCATCGGTACTAGTACTGTACAAAACAAGACACCAATTACAATCAGTAAGGCTGTACTGTCGGCTGCTGATGGGTCCCAGTCCAAAAATAATCATGCAACAAGCCCTTAGAGTGTCTCATGGTGAAACTTAAACGGCTTAGGGCGCTGCTGTTTGCTTCTTTGGTAAGTGAGCAGACAAAAAAAAAGAATAACACAAATGAGTTACAAAATTGGTTTCAATTTGAAAACAATGCTAGTGTTGAGTCCGGAGTTAATTTTTGTAGAGATTGATTTTATGGATAATTTGGTATTGCTGGCAAATAACAGAAGCTCATGCCGGGTCTCGGCGAGACGTGACGGGGCCGGGTCTACCGGTCGCCGCGCGGAACATCACGTTTTATATTACCCACAAGTACTAAACGTAAACTGGCAGCAATCTCCGATTGTTGTATGCGCATATTATAATCCAGGTAAGTAATTATTATATAGTTAATCAGCTGGTAATAAACTATCTGATCCTTTTAATAAAATAAAAAACAAATAAAATTGCAGTCACAGATGAAAAGCTATAGGATAAATTAGCGGGATTAAAATTTTATTTAATATGTAGGTAGGGTGACCGACATAGCCCAGAGGATTAGCAAGTTGAAGTGGCAGTGGGCAGGGCATATAGTGCGTAGAACCGATGGCCGATGGGGCGGAAAGGTTCTCGAGTGGCGTCTACGTAACGGAAAGCGAAGCGTAGGCCGACCCCCAACCAGATGGACGGATGATCTGGTTAAGGTGGCGGGTAGCAGATGGATGTCAACTGCAAGGGATCGGTTCGCGTGGAAATCATTAGGGGAGGCCTTCGTTCAGCAGTGGACATAATTGGGCTGTAATGATGATGATGATGATGATGTAGGCAAACGAGCAAACGGTTCACCCTCGGAGGAACTAGACGGTTCACCTGATGCTAAGTGAAGTCACCACGCATAGACACTCGGTACTCTGAAAGGGCAAAGAGTACTTTGTTTGCCTTTATAAAGAGAGAAGGAAAAGGAAATATGGGTAGCGGTGGAAATAGGTAGGCCTCCGTTAATTCTCACTCAGCGCAAATAAAAAATATTTCACGTGAGTTTTCTGTTTTATATTTCAGAAATATATGGCACCACCATGGCACTCTCCTTCTTTAATGGAGCATGGTAACTGTCAGGTCTTTTCCTCCTCTGCATAACCAAAAACGCTACATAGACTGAAAAAGTTTAAGAGACGTTTTTCTAATTCGTGGATATACACATTAGTAGTCCTACTATTGCAGCTGGTAAGGCATCAAAGCTAACAAAGTAACCAACCAAGGGGACGGAGAAGCTAAGACAGACCTCTTAAAAGTTCTTGAGCAGCAGCCGCAGCAGGGTTTATGAGCTTAAATACGTTAAAGCTGGAATGCATTAAAAATTTTTTTAAGCACACAAGCATATATGAACGCCAGAAGTAAACAAACCTTTATAATGTTTTTTTTACACATATAAAAAAATAAGTCATACATTAATTTGGATAATTCGAAACAAGTTGAGAAAGGAGCATCCAATAAAACTGCACATTAATAGCCTTTATGAAACTATTATGGTTCGATGTATAAGTGGAATATTGATTTATCACAGCTACTTTAGCTGAGAAATTTTAAAACATGGATTTTCATAGATGGATTTGATAAATAACCGTCAATAGAGTTCTTTTTAAGGTGTTTTTTTTTTATTTTAGCAAAGTCAAACTCAAAAATTCCTATATTCAATTTTATTTACTTATTATTAAGCGTTTTTTAGTGTTTGGAGCTGGTTACTACTTTCTAATCAAACTTACAAAGGTAATTAAAGCTCACCTTTTTAAATTTAATTGTAAAATAAATAATTAGATAATAATGTACTTACATTATATAATTTTATTATATGAGGCTAGGATAATTTGACGAATCAAAAGTGTCTTGTTAACACTTAATTGAATAAGGGAATTTTTGAGTTTGACTTTAAGGCTAAAATTTATAATAACACATAATAACACGTTATAAAGGCTATAAGTACTCTATTGACGTTTAAATCCATCTATGATAATCCATGTTTCAAATTTCTTAGCTAAAGAAGCTATGATTATTCAATATTCCGTTACTCGATTTGTTCTTACGGAGACTGAAATCATGAATGAAATGTAAATACCTACTTGCTATTCTTCCAAAATAATCATTCAATATTAAAAACTTTATGTTATTAACGTATTTACATCAACGTTAAAACATATGTTTTACAAAAGGATGTGCAATACTGTAATATCTTAAATAAGAATAAGATTAAACGAAGAAAGGAATAGTAAACTTTAAAACACGATTATGACTTCAAAAGAGGAGTATTGTGAATATTTATTCAATGTTGAAACATCTTTTATTGAATTACTACATTGAGCCAAACATTTCAATAAGAGCTCTTAAAAAAATTTGAACTTATACAAAAGATTAAACAAGAATAACATGCCTTGTGCCATGATATGCCGCCTCCATTACTGAATCTACAAATAAATGGTATCCGTATCCTTGAAACGGTAAAGTCGATAATGCAACATTCAATAGTGAACTTTTCGAGGTGCGATGCAGGAGTTGCAACATTATTTGTTGTTTGTTAAAGTATGCGTTAACAAGAGATCTTCAGACAAGTATTGATTGATATTCAATAGGGATGCGATGAATGACCATTTGACAGTGCCAATATTTAGCTTGTGTAAAATTTCAAATATGGCTATTTCAGATGTTCAAGTAGCCAATTTGGGATGATATTGGTAAATATTATTGGCTACACACAGATAAAGACGCTTTCATTTTTAGAGGTGAAAAATCTAAATATCGCTCTCTACCTTTCTGCGTCTAAATGGAATTCTAATGACTAAGTACATTAATTTTTGACTTATATTTTTACAGATTGTAGGTAAATTCTTTCAGTTTGCATGAAGTGTGTAACATTACTTGATGTTATCTATGTCACATTCTGTGTTGTTGTGTATGTATCTGTGTAGTGTTGTCAAGAATTTAGTAAATCAATAAATTAACAAGTAAGTGTATAGGAGTATCCCTAAATATCATTATATATTATTATTACTCATTCACTTATTGGCAAGTAAGTGAATGAGTAAGTAAGTGAAACTACAAACAATGCTCAAACATATGAAGTTAATAGCGTTAGGATGGGCCGCGGGCTTCCCACACGGCCAGCGCGCGTAGAGTCCAAAGGCGCCGCCGACTCNATTACATGAATGTTTTTGGTGGGATTAGGTACTTTTTTCGAATATCCTTGCATACAATTGCTTTTCCGTTTTAGCAAATCTATGTTTAGAATATAAGTAATCAACAATTATGTTGATTCGTTACGTGATAGTTGTTTAAATGTGAGTGAACCATTTTTTGGCATGGGATTGGGTAGTCTCGAACAGAGTGATACCACAGCCTCGACGTAAAACAACGCGCGCATATCATATGCGCGAGTTGTCTTCGAGTGTATGAGGTTAGTTGCGACTCTAAATTCCCCCTTCCCCTTCCTCATATCTCCTTTTCCCCTTCTTTTTAAAGTAGCCTCTTAGCAACGCAATCGTAGCTCCTTCGGAGTAACGAGTGCCCATGGTTGGCGATATCACTACGTAAAATAAAAGTCATCGTATCACAGAAACACACTTGTTTAGTAAGAAATAATCAAATCCGAAATTGCACTAATGCACTATACAACAAAGACCTTTTCATCATCCACCAGATGTGCGATAAACGTTATCAAGAGGGTTAACCGTGACCTCATAAAAAAGCGGAATTTATTACATCTCACGACCCTTGCCCCGAAACTAAGACAGCAGAGGAAATAATAGAAAAATATCGTAATTAAAATCCAACCCTTGCTGTAGCTGTGCCATTTTATGGAGGGATAAAATTGGAGCGAGGCGCGCGTGACCGATGCAATGATATAGTGTAGAGTGGGCCGATTGCCGATCGGTCGGAGCAGCCTAAGCGATCTTTAACGACCTCGCCTTCGTTATTAAAACGTACACATATGACGGACGGCTACGTTTCTAATTAACTTGTTCTCCAAATCGTTTACTTCCGGTTTAGTACAGACAGACATTAAATGGCTGTTCGTTTACGACGCTTGTCTCTTTAACAATAACTAATTTATCCATCTGGGGTATATACTATATATAAGTATATCGCCGTTGGTTAAGTGATATCACACATTACTACTATGGCACAGCAACAATCTGGGCTAAGTGTAACAGGTAGTTAAATAACACAATACCATTTAATTTAAATCCAGAGACAAGTTAGCAATTTCAACCATCATCGGTACTAGTACTGTACAAAACAAGACACCAATTACAATCAGTAAGGCTGTACTGTCGGCTGCTGATGGGTCCCAGTCCAAAAATAATCATGCAACAAGCCCTTAGAGTGTCTCATGGTGAAACTTAAACGGCTTAGGGCGCTGCTGTTTGCTTCTTTGGTAAGTGAGCAGACAAAAAAAAGAATAACACAAATGAGTTACAAAATTGGTTTCAATTTGAAAACAATGCTAGTGTTGAGTCCGGAGTTAATTTTTGTAGAGATTGATTTTATGGATAATTTGGTATTGCTGGCAAATAACAGAAGCTCATGCCGGGTCTCGGCGAGACGTGACGGGGCGGGTCTACCGGTCGCCGCGCGGAACATCACGTTTTATATTACCCACAAGTACTAAACGTAAACTGGCAGCAATCTCCGATTGTTGTATGCGCATATTATAATCCAGGTAAGTAATTATTATATAGTTAATCAGATGGTAATAAACTATCTGATCCTTTTAATAAAATAAAAAACAAATAAAATTGCAGTCACAGATGAAAGGTAATTAAAGCTTACCTTTTTAAATTTAATTGTAAAATAAATAATTAGATAATAATGTAAGTATATTTCATATAATTTTATTATATGAGGCTAGGATAATTTGACGAATCAAAAGTGTCTTGTTAACACTTAATTGAATAAGGGAATTTTTGAGTTTGACTTTAAGGCTAAATTTATAATAACACGTTATAAAGACTATAAGTACTCTATTGACGTTTAAATCCATCTATGATAATCCATGTTTCAAATTTCTCAGCTAAATAAGCTATGATTATTCAATATTCCGTTAATGAATGAAATGTTAATACCTACTTGCTATTCTTCCAAAATAATCATTCAATATTAAAAACCTATGTTATTAACGTATTTACATCAACGTTAAAACATATGTTTTACAAAAGGATGTGCAATATCTTAAATAAGAATAAGATTAAACGAAGAAAGGAATAGTAAACTTTAAAACACGATTATGACTTCAAAAGAGGAGTATTGTGAATATTTATTCAATGTTGAAACATCTTTTATTGAATTACTACATTGAGCCAAACATTTCAATAAGAGCTCTTAAAAAAACTTGAACTTATACAAAAGATTAAACAAGAATAACATGCCTTGTGTCATGATATGCCGCCTCCATTACTGAATCTACAAATAAATGGTATCCGTATCCTTGAAACGGTAAAGTCGATAATGCAACATTCAATAGTGAACTTTTCGAGGTGCGATGCAGGAGTTGCAACATTATTTGTTGTTTGTTAAAGTATGCGTTAACAAGAGATCTTCAGACAAGTATTGATTGATATTCAATAGGGATGCGATGAATGACCATTTGACAGTGCCAATATTTAGCTTGTGTAAAATTTCAAATATGGCTATTTCAGATGTTCAAGTAGCCAATTTGGGATGATATTGGTAAATATTATTGGCTACACACAGATAAAGACGCTTTCATTATTAGAGGTGAAAAATCAAAATATCGCTCTCTACCTTTCTGCGTCTAAATGGAATTCTAATGATTAAGTACATTAATTTTTTGCTTATATTTTAACAGATTGTAGGTAATTCTTTCAGTTTACATTAAGTGTGTAACATTACAAGTATTTAGTAAATCAATAAATTAACAAGTAAGTGTATAGGAGTATCCCTAAATACATTATATATATTATTACTCATTCACTTATTGGCAAGTAAGTGAATGAGTAAGTAAGTGAAACTACAAACAATGCTCAAACATATGAAGTTAATAGCGTTAGGATGGGCCGCGGGCTTCCCACACGGCCCAGCGCGCGTAGAGTCCAAAGGCGCCGCCGACTCCGGTGGTCCAAGCACTCACTAATCTCCACTATGTCTCTCATTCTTGTCCATTTAAACTACTCTTTTCAATACTAAGTACTCAATGAAAGGTATCCATTGCAACATTGTTATCTAAATATCAATCGAGTGAATTCTACCGTACTGTTCACTTATTGAGAACCGGTAGACATTGCGACGTCTCTTTTGTGCTGGACGGTATGACTGCACGGAGATCTTTACTTTGTATCAAAAAGATTTCTAGTGGCAAAATAATAACAAAGAAGTAAAGTTTATTGTAAAACACATGCATAAAAGAATTAAATCCCTATGTACGAAAATAATGCCCTTTGTGAATTTGAAATGCATCTAACATTAAGTTCAATAAATACAAAACGGATGAATAGATAGCACGTTTGTATTTATAGCATTATGAAATGTAAATTAAATTTTTGACATGCTACCTCGTACCTACCTTATTTCATTAGAAAGAGCCGAATAATATTGAATGGCAGGTATTGGTTTTTTTTTCATGTTACCAAGTGTAAAGGACGGTCAGGACACTCACTTGATGGTAAGTGATACTCCTGACCATGACAGAGCGGCATAGAATAAGACCAAAAACTGATCATCATAGACATTTATTATTCTCCATCAATGCCGCAGTGCGTCCATCACACGAGACGACGATGTTAGGTCTCTTATACCTGGTAAATTTACTAGCATTTTACACTTCAATTTCATAGAACGCTACCTGGCACTGCGGTGGTACCTAACTAGACGACTCAGTACCGAGTCTACCACCTAGTATTTTTTTTATATGCTTCTGCTGCTTCTTCAAAAAGGTTTCAAAAATAAAGCCTATATATATGAACTTATACCCACTAAGCTATGTATTTTTTTATCGCTGTCCCCACATGTTACTGATATAAAAAAAATGATAACTTCAAATTTAAATTGAAGCTACATTAAATACAGCAGAATCTATAGCGATTGATTAACAAGTATCACATCACGCCTTGGGCTTAGTTTAATAAACTGTTAAAACATTATTCATAACGATTGCCTAATGAACGTAAAAATCGTATGGCAGGGAGTGCGCCGAGGGTGCAGGACAGCAGGTGAAACAAAGGGCACGAGTGACGCGCGCACGCGCCTGACGTCGCTCGTTAGCGCACACTCCGCCGCTCTTCTGGCAGGGCTGAACAATGCGACGCCATCGAACGAAGCAATAACTAATATGTTTAAGGTTAACTCATTTTAGTGAGAAGAATTCTTCTTCTATTCCTGAGACTTCCACTGCTGGACAAATGCTCCTCCAACAAAATTCTGATTGTATAGATTTCTAAATTTACTCTGCCGCGTAGTCTGCTGCATCTGCATTGGCTGGTCTTAAAAGCCTCGTTAGCGATTCATCAGGATGATTTGGGCTTCGATTCATTCGTGCTGGCTTTTTGAAGTTGTAAAATCCATCTCCGTCTTAAGTCTATTCGACAAAAATTCGCCAATTCGCTAGTCATATTGTAGTAAAAAGGGCGGGAAGTCGATAAAGATAAAACTACACTACACAATATTGTACTATGTTCATACGTAGGTACATAAATACTTGATACATTTTATTTAATTTAGTAGCGTAACACCTATTTATGACTCAATTTATATGATCATTTTATGTGTCAGCCCTATGCAGCCGCCACCCGTACTGTCAACATTCACTAAAACAATGCAAACCATACGTTGCCATTATGCTAATTGCACATGGCGCATTGTTCAATTCATACAATTTGCATTTCACTCGTCGCTGCCGGAGACATGTTTACACAAACCCCACTATTGCTCCTGAATAATATGCAGCAATTCTTCTAAAAGATATCATGTTGAGCACACAAAAATACAAAAGCGTAAAAAAGTTAAAATTTTCATGTTTCGTACGAATGAAATGGAAATCTAATATAACTGCAAACACACTGGAATAAAATAAATTTAACAGCCCGTACAGTACATATCCGTCGTTTATGAACCGATGATTTATTTTTTTGTTGAAAAGAGGTTACTTCAAAGGTGGTTACAAGATAAGGAAACCAGGGTTTGATGAAGGGAGACTAGAGGAATTGAACATTTAAAATTCTACTCAGAGCAACTACTACTTTATTGCAGTATATATTATACCAGTGATTATATCTGCCAGAAATCACTCAAAATTTTAAAAAAGAAATTTGGCAAATAATACCGACTTCAAACTAAAAAGCTTAAAGTTAAAATTTTATGTTAGTTTGAAGTCGGTATTTTTTTTTAAAAAATCTTTTCTGTTTAATTCCATAGCCAAATGGCAAAAAACGAAACCCTTATATATTCGTCGTGTCTGTCTGTCTGTCCGATCGTATGTGACACTCTTTTTCTCCGAAACTGCACTGTTCAATCTTTGTAAGTATAAATATATTCTGTGAACAAGAAATTCGAAAAAAAAAATATTAAAAATAATTGGGTTCTCCACATATTGAACTGAAACTTTGATTTTGATAATTTTGTTTTCATCGAACTCAGACGTGTGGGGTATCAATGTGAAGATCTTGAGAAATCACAGATTTAAAAACTAAAGGCTTAGTTTATACATCTGGTTGAAACATGATACTGAGGTTACTAATATATATATTTTTTGAAATTGAATAGTTTGCGCGAGAGACACTGCCAGAGTCAAAAAGTCTGCCTAACTTCTAAAATACAAATTATAAAAATATTAATGTACAATTATTAGTAGTTGACACTTGTTATAATATTTACACAAACTCCTTAATTTGATGAGGTCTTATATTTTTCCCGATATGAATCATATCAAGTAAACATTTATTTAAAATTAGAATACATTACAGAAAACATAATACAAGGATTAGTCATCTCACGGTATTGCAACATCATAATAAAAAGTTATGACGATTTAAAGCATGAATTTGTGTATTTAAAGAAAATAACAAAAAGAAGTTATGACTTCTTTTTGTTATTTTCTTTAAATACACAACTACCGTGAAACTCAAGACATGTCGTCTACCGGGAAAAGTAGCGTAAGACCTCCCCAACCCTCAAAAAATCCTGTCGGTCCATGCGCCAAATACTCTGTATAATATCCAGATCGTCCTTTGCTCTATTCATAGTAGTGGATTGCGATAGGTTGAAGCGAAGACGTTTGCTAATTATGTGCAAATAAATGTGTCCCTTTAAATAACCATCAAACCAATCCTGGTCATTGGAGACATGCAACTGGGGCTTACAGCGAGCGTGCCTTTCAAAACACGAAATTATCACTTGTTGCCTAAGGTAAAAAAAATCGTAAGCCAACGAACCCCGTTACCAAGTGCATCTAAGTCTGGCAAGTTTAATTTTATTGTTTTTTATTTATTTATTGGATCCCCGAACCGGAATTGTCTCTTTTTGTCCTAAACTCTGGTTATATTAGCCTGTCTTCTATTAGGCCAATCGACAACGTGTTGGCAATTAAGCGCGCGCGCAGCGCAGGCGCGTCCAACTAATGTGTCTATAACAAATGTATTTGCCGTGTTGAACGCGCTCGTAAACACCGCCAACAACTGGAGCAGTTGGCTCGTGTCGTTACACCTAAATCATCCCGGTTTAAACACGTCCAAACAAATATAATGAAAGCATTTTAGTAACAAATAAAATTCTACACTCCTCTGTGACACCGGGGATGTAGGTACGACAACTCTTGTTAGAAAAGTACAAAAAACATTATTTTGAAACGACATGATTAAAGTTTCAAAGACTTAAGATTAATGTAAGCAAGTAAATAAATAAGCATTTACTATTTAATTCTTGCTATTTCTTTTTAATTGCGCTGCTGTTATATTTGTGTAATGCTTAGAATATATTATATTATCTGTGGTAATACGAGTGTTAGGATTTCTATGTAAATTCCAAATTCCAAGAAGTGTTTCCGCTTTTTTCTCTCTCTATTGGCTATCATGTCTCAATTCTAGGCATAATTATTTACTTGTACCTTGTACATTACCAAAACAAAATGATTTGATTTAAAAAAAACACAGCTAGGGAAAGTAGTTTTCATAATCGTTAAACAGTTAAGATCGTTTAGTTTCTTTTGGCTGCTCAAAGTTATGTTATAGATATTAATGGCCCGTCACTGCTAGTTCGACAGGGTGAGTAAAAACAA